>APFE030881984.1:48122-67111 GCA_000404065.3 Pinus taeda | reverse complement strand
TTTCCGCAGCTTCAGCCTTGAGGACAAGGCTAGTCTTAAGGGGGTGGGCATGTTAGGGTCCCACCCTAACCCCCTTATCTATGTAATGGGACCACGTCATAGTCAAGATTCAATAATGCCCATATTAATAATTGTAAGTGGTTAATCCGCAATTAATAAAGGAACCATAGTTAGTTGCAAATGGGCCGTAGTATTAGATAGATGGTATTAGTAATTCGCAGTATTGGCCCATGGTATTACACGTAGGAGTCATATATAAAGGATAGAGACTCCCTGCGAGAAGCATCGTGTCTTATTTTTGTAATCGAGCTCTACTCTATTGGAGGTTGCCCCCTCGAAGAGGCAAGTGAACATTACTCTCCGAATAATAAAATCATTGCCATTCTGTGTTCTGGGTATCTTTTCTTCACATATTCTGTGTTCTCGGTCTCTTTTCTTCACATATTCTGTATTTGGGTATCATTTGCAGGTTAAGAGAATAACAACCCTCCAAACATTTTACATCCTCTCTCATCATCCCCATGCAACTTGAAGACCCTAGAAGAAAAGAAAAGGAATTCTATAGGGAGAGAACCTCCTCTTGTAGCAACTTGTGTACACATCACATAAAGAAATAATCTTGTTTTTTCTCATCATTAGGGGGGTGATAACAACTCATGAGGAACTCTACAATAGTCATATCAGTCCCAACATGAATCTCGACCAACAGTAGCATCTTGGACATCAACAAGGTACTTGCACACATAGCAACAACAATAGTCAAATATCATGAGGAGAAAAGAAGATATACACAGGAAAGAAAAAACATGGCAAGTCAACTCCCTTAATGAAAATAAAAAGGCCAACTCCATCATGCACATCGCTACGTGAGTTGATCATGAGTTAGGCACAGGTATGGAAAACTCTCATCTCCTCCCTATGTGTAAATAATGAAAGATGTGTAAATGTCAAGAGGAGGTGTTTTAATAAGCTGAAGGTGGCCAGTCAACTTAGCCACCCTTGGCTAGTAAACAAAAAGTGATGGTAAGCACTCATGAAACATGGAAGTGTCACATTAGTTCAGTTAGGGTCACAGAGAGTGGGTGGTGATTATGAGGAATGAGGGATAATTACTCTGAGTGGGGACAATGGTCCAAAAGAGGAAACCTCGTGTGATTGCCAGGTCATCATAGTGCTCCAAGCCTAAGCCAAAAATGGCATATTATGTATTAGGAATTGAATTATTTTGCATTTACACTCATTTAAAAAACAATTAGGGAGAGGATGATCTTAGGGTGCCATTGAGGAGTTTTGAACCCTGCTCTATCATTTCTACAAGAGGAAGCTACTTGCAAGCATGCTACTGCTATATGAAGGTCGAGAGATTGCTATAGGAAGACTAAAAGGGTGAAGGAATGCTACAAAGGGTCGAATTGGTCTCCAATTTATTATCTTTATCCCATGCCATGTGGTAAAAAGTAAGTGCACCCTCTCCTTCATCCATCCATAACTTCTATGTTGGTGCACTATAAATTCTACAAGAAGTAGCAGTCAAATTGTGAAATTGAAAGATATTTTTGTGTTGCAAATTAGAGGGAATGTAGGCAATTATCATCAACTAGAGATTTCAACCCACTACTTCCACTGAATTACATCAAATATATTACAGGAAGTATCTCTCCTCCACTTAGCTGAAAACATAGAGAAGAGATGGGGGGAGGATTTAACAGAAGGGAGCCATTAGACACTAAAATAATCCATCTCCACCCTCTTGTGGTAGACATTTTTAGAAGACACCAATGGCTAGGATTCTTTGAACTATTGAAGGGTTATGATCATGACATTGCATTTGAATTTTCCATGTCCCTGAACTCACAAACATAATTTAGTGTCACCATCATGGTGAGGGGATTAGATATTTAACTCAACCTTGACCTAATTAGCAGAGTGACAACCCTACCCCTAGGAACCAAATGGGGCAGAGAAGAAAAAACCACCAATTCCACTACTAAAAAGAACTTCTTCACTACCAATGAAAAACCTATTAAAGACAAAAATGTAATTAGGAGCGAAATCCTACCCTATCCTTATGATGAGGTAGCCTACCATATCCTAAAATAAATCTCTTGTGAAGGAAGGCTGAGTGTGGTCTATGGCTACCATTTTAGATTACTTCATGAACTCAAGTTTCAAGCAGAATTTCCCCTGGCTCAAAGACTCAGTGTACCATACTTCCACCTATAGTCCATCAAGGACAAGAGTCAAAAAGTGAGAGAGGGAAAACACCAACACCTAGGCCATCATGGCCTCATTAAACTGATAGTGGTGGATGCCTTGAACGAACTAAGAATATGTGTCCTTTGGTCCAAATTTATAGACATGGATAGAGAGGCCTTCATTGCCACACCAAATATCACATGAGGTGAGACCCCGACCTCTATTGTTAGAGGAAGAGAGGGGAAGGAAGAAGAAGAAGAGGGGGCAAAGGAATAAGAGGAAAGAGAAACAAATGCAGAGAGGACAAAGGAAGAACTAGACATAGGAGTAGAAAAAGAGTAATATTAAGAGATAGAAAAAGAGAAAGGTGAAGAGGAAGAGGGGGAGCAATAGGAAAAACCAAGCCATGAGAAAACTACTGAACTTGGAGAAGTAGAGGTATCTCCGGAGAAAATAATTTTGTCTTTAGGACCCACTGAGAAAGAGGTATCTGCAACCTTATCTACCTTAATCACCCCGTTAAAACCCAAAAAGAAGAGGAAAAGGAAAGCTACCCTCTACTTTAAGACCAGGAAGAGCACCAGGATCAAGAAAGGAAGGACTCAAACTCCCACAAAGGCCCCTATCACAATTAAAGAGTCCCCATGTAAGAGAGAGGAGGTGGGGGCCACAAAAAGAAAAATTGAAGAGGTCACCGCTCCAAAATCCATAACAAAGATTCCTATAGCATATATAAGGAGGCCCACCACTAGATCAACCTCCTTCAAACAACACAAGACAACTACCAGCCTCCAACAAAATGAAAAGTGGAAACTATAGGAAGGGTAGAGCATGTTACAAGAAAAACATAGTGTGCTATAGGAAAAACAAAGTATGCTACAACAGGGGCAAAATGAGCAATAGGAGGGGCCGAAGGTGACACAACAACTACATGAGGGAGTAACTTCCCCAAAAAAGATTGAGAAGGACTTCCCAGAGCTCTAGGAGCCTAGTCCACAACCTAGTTTTAGCTCCTATTATAAATTCATTGAAGG
The DNA here is from genome assembly GCA_000404065.3 of Pinus taeda. NCBI lineage: Eukaryota > Viridiplantae > Streptophyta > Pinopsida > Pinales > Pinaceae > Pinus > Pinus taeda. The sequence continues at coordinate 63,881 of APFE030881984.1, read as the reverse complement.
AGGGAGAGTTATTCCCCAAAAAATTGTTGTCCCTCTTTTCTTTGAACTAGAAGCAGAAAGAGGAAGAACCCGTAGATGGATGGAAATTGCTAAGTCTAAAAGGGTGGAAGATGTGGGCCTCATGGAAGAAAATGTCCTTGAAATGGGCAAAGAATTAAGTGAGCTAAGAGAGTAAGAGTCCATAATGAGGGAGAAGCTACAAGCAAAAAATAGATGGTTGAGGGAGAAGCTGCAGGAGAAGGAAACTCAACTAGCCACACTAGCAAGCCTCTTAATGGAAGCATTATAGTGCAGAAAACCATCCAATTATTATGCACTCTTTCTCAAAGAGCAGCGGATGAAATTCCAAATAAAGACCCTAACACAACATGGATCTATGCCATTTCAATATTACAAACAATTCATTGAATTATGCGACCAAAGTAGCATAGAAGGCAGAGAAAGATTGGTCGAGTTCTACATGCATAACCTCACCTTGAATGATATGAATATTTGGAATCCCAATGAAAATTTGGGAGATATGCAATTAATGGCGCTAACATCTTGGATGACTCATGAGGAGGCAAGAGCTAAGGAAGTAAAGAGAGTCATGACAAAGGGAGAAAAGGAACCACTATATATCAGGGTAGAGAAGATAATCCCAATGGCTGTCATTAGAAATCATAGCATCATCTCTAATGATGCTGACCTAGAATCCAAATAGCTTTCCACCCAAGAGCAAGCCATATCACATTTTAAAGACACACTTAGGTTGTTAGGGACAGAAAGCCAGCGAGCCTACTATAGGAGATGGAATGGCTTACCCCACAGTCTCTAAATCAGGAAGTATCACTCTCATAAAAGGTTGAGGAATGCATTGGAAATGATACCCATATACAAAAGACATGCAAATATTAAAATTAAACTAGATGGACTCAAGCTCAGTCCACCCTTGTTGCTAGGTCTATAGGAAGGAAGAAATGAAGCAGAGGAGAGGAAGGAGTGGAAAAAAATATAAAAGGATGCAAGCTTATATCCTCAATAAGACACAACATCTGAGGAGCCTTTGGATGTCAAATAGGCCACCAAGGCCATGAAAGACATGTACATAGATGACTGAGTTGCTTAGAGGATGACCAACTGTTTTAGTAGGGGGTGATGATGAGGTTCATCAATAGGTATATTATAAGGGTTATAATGCCATCCTCCAGCTTTAGAACTATCTCTTTCTCACATTTATTTACAATTTTTGTTATAATTTAAAGCTACCAACTTAAATTATCAACCCAGGGTTCGTACAAACTTAAGAGGTGTCAGAACTATATGTGCAACATACAATGTGTCCTCTCGTTGATCTAATGTAATGGACTGATTTTTTGCTGTAGGATTGGGTTAAATGGTTGAAGTGAGTTATTTTTAATGTTATTCACATAGCCACAATCATTATTCATCCTTATAATAGCTTTGAAAATTCATCTTCATCATTGAGCTACTTGGATTGGGTTACTAGTTCATGAATTTATGGAAGTCCCTTGTAGCAAAATAGTAGTAATTTTCTGCTATTTTTTAGAACGTGTTAATGAACTTCATTTGGGTTATTTCCACTTAAATTATATCATAACAACATTCAAGTTAGTAACAAAATTTACATCATATCATTTTCACTTGATTAGGTTAGGAATTTCGTAGGTTTACTAGCTCACTAGTTCTTGAATTTCTAGTTTTTAGAGTAGTAATTGTCTGCTATTTTTTAGCACGTGTCAATGGGGGTATTTTGGAGTTATTCCACTTGGAATGGAGACTTAAGGAATTCTACTTAATAACAAAAAAAAAATCCATCCCATTTGAATTTGATTTACTTGGGCTTTTAACAATATTCTTGCTCCTGTAGCAAAACCGATCCTCCTGTAACACCTGTTGTAGCACTCCTGTAGCCCTCCTGTAGCACGTGTAAAATTGACCATATTTTCTCCAAAAGCTTGTTTTTTGTCTCTTAGGACTGATAATGATCCCTAGGCTATAAATCCATGATTGGAGAAGAATAAACACCACTTAGGACATGTATTTTTACAAAGTAGATTAGGTCTATTTATTTGAATTCATGCTCTTAGGATTTCAATTACAAATTGTTCTTCTTGCCTAGGATTAATTTCTTTTCAAAGTAACATTTCCATTTCTGAAATTAACTTAGGCTTTGATTTCATTACATTCACTCCATTACATCAGATCAACGAAAGAAGGACACATTGGATGTTGCACATATAGTGTTGACAACTCTTAAGTTTGTATGAACCCCGAGTTGATAATTTAAGTTGGTAGCCTTGGGAGTTGCAAAATTATTGTTGCAATAATAGAGCTAATCACTTTTTGGCACCGTTGTAGGGGAAGTGTCAAAGTACGAATTTTTTTACTCCCTAGTTGATTCATTTCTTTTACTTTATACAATAACAAAAGAGATTTGCATTAGGCATATTTCATTTCAAAAACAGAAAATTGCATTGAAATTTTCTTTTTTAAATACTTCTCAAACACCAACCACCCCATTTAATCACATGGTGCAGTAAGAACCACATCACCATCCACTTTTTCAAGTAGAAGTAGAAGAAATGGAAGAGAATATAGAAGAAATGGATGGATATGATAATAATGAAGAAGATCCTCATTTCCCATTCAAGATATTGATGTCAGTGCTCATATGAAGAACATCCCTCCATCTTTCCTTCCCAACTTCCATGGTATGAGGTTAGGGGATATGGAAACCTTTCTCTTTGAATTTGAAACACTCAAAAATTGATATTGTTTTTGGAGACATTGAAGGATAGAGCTCTTAAATGGTTCATGATTTTAGGGACTAATTCAATAATATCATGGAATGATATGCAAAAGATATATCTAGAAAAATATTAAGATCATGATATTAAAGAAAAAATATTTAGAATGAATAAATAAGAAGATGAGAGCCTTAAGGATCTAATAGAGAGGTTCATGTATAATTTTAATAGGGAAAAATCACATCGGTTAGGATCTGACACACTAAAAACCCTCTTTGAAGAATTAGGGATGAGTGGATTGATCTCCTTGATCTCATGAGTAGAGGTGATGTATATCAATTATCATTTGAAGAAATTTTTGAAACATGCAAACACATATCAAGAGGAAGGGCTCTGAGGCTCCTAGGATGGCCAAGCTCAAGGATACTCAGAATTCTATGAAGGAGACCAAGATTTAGAAGCTAAAAATGGCACCAAAATTCATTATTTGAATCAATCCAAGTACATCCCTACTAGAAAATGAAAGTGGAGCTACAAAAATAGAAGTTTTCACCACAAGAAGACTAAGAAATACATACACTAGAGGAAAATTCGAATTGTTACATATAAAAAATGACGAGGAAACATTCTCCTTGAGAGGAGGAAGCTTTCCCCTCCAAAATCCCTCAAATAGTGGATCTGGTTCCCAACACTAGGAATCTGTATTAAGTGACAAGGAACACATTCCTAGATTTTCTCAGTCATTGGAGCTCTCAAATCTGTGCAATAATTTCATAATATCATGGTGATTTATTATCAAATATTTATCCTCCTGTAGTATGGAGTAAGTCCCTAGATTATCTCAAATATCCATGGTAAGGAAACTCCTTTCACAATGTGGAAGGCATTGACTGAGTTACTCGAAAATAATAGTGACCATAGAAAATTAGCCTCGAAAGACAAACTTCAAAACATTAAGATGCAGAAGGATGATATTATTCCACAATGTCTCTCTAGTTTTAATCAACTTTGAGATGAGCTTGGAGGGGTTGGGGTAAATGTTGCAGAAGATGATCTAGTGAGGCTAGCTCTTCTAGGCCTTCCAAAATCTTTGCATAGCTACCAGAAATCTATGAATGGAAAGGAGAAATTACCAGATTGGGAAAGGTTGTGATTTGATTTGGTTAAAAAAGAATCCAGGAGAAATACCAGAGATGGAGTAACATCCAAAGAAGAGGAAGAGGAATTTTCTCTAGTTGGAAAAGCAATAAAGGCAAAGGGAAAGAAGTCCCAAGGTGAGGCTAAGTCCAACCAAAATAATGGAACAAAGAAGGATCTATGTAAGATAAAAAAAATTCATTGCCATGAATTCATACATTATGCAACAAAGTGTCCACAAAGGAAGTCTAGTAAGGAGCTTGCAACGGCAGCAAGAGGAGATGCCTTTGCTTCTCAATTTGAGCTATATTTCACCCTCCTTGCTTGCTTGGCCAACAGAGTAAGAGAGAGTGAATGGTACCTAGATTCTAGTGCCCCTTATGATCCAGGTGGATATTGGTGGCCACCCGCTAATTCCACTTGGATCCCCTCTAGTGCTTCTTTCAGTTTTTTTCAGTTTCCTTAATTATAGCACAATTTACTATTTTTAGCAGTTTTTCGGGTCCTAAACTTTCGGAGCCGTTTTGAGGCCCTAAACAACGTTTTTTGGGAAATATATGGCCAGTGATTTTTTTAACTAAAAATCATCTTTTCCGTCGTAGTCCTCAGAGAGATCTTTCCAACGGGCTATCATGCGCATCAAACGGAGATAATACGACCAATTCACGACCCCGGCAAGTTGATGTACCAACTTACCCAAAAATGGGGCCCACAATTTGGCGTTTCATCTTCTAGGGTCAGATTTTTGAATGTGAAGGGTTTTCCATTGTTTCTCAACAATAAATAGGCCTTTGAGCCTCATTATAACGTAGTTCAGAGGCATGTAGCCACACATCTCTTCTCAAAGATAAGCTGCCATCGCCCTAGCTGGTTTATTTCCATTTCTGGTTGTAAGGATATTTCAGTGTTTTCCATTAATGAAATGAAGTATTATTTCCACTGCATCTTTGTGTATATGGTTATCTCTGTAATTTGTTGCGTTCCTGTTTAAGTCTGGATCAGGCGTTCAACTCAGGGTTACCTCTTAGTATTTATTATCATGTTTTTCATTATACTTTTTGTGCATCAGATTCTTTGTGATAAACAACAGAAAATCATTGAGACAATACTCTGCTTCCATCTCATAAGCTCATTCTCACTTTCTTATCGTCACTTTAATAAAAAATTAACACCTTTGATTCGGACTTATTGTTGCTCGTCCGGAGGGTTTAAACAAAATTTAGCAAGTTTCCTTATCCTTACTTCCTATTTTGCAATATGTCCTTTAGGCCCTGTTTACACTAGTTCTTTGAAATTTTGATTTTCAATCTTGCATCTCTTGTTACATCTTCAACAAGTTCTACTCCTTATGCTGACTAACTTTATACTTCAAGTGAATTTCAATACTAAATAAGTTTAAATAGATACAATCGGCCTTCCATATTAAAAATACAAAAAGAGCCATAATTTACGTAGTTTAACATAAGCAATAGAGAAACACTTTATACAATCCACAGGAACATAACAAAAGTTCACATTTAAGTGCATTGTTCGATCTGTAGAATAGTAAATCAATGCAAGTAATATCCAACAAAAATATGAACATTTCACATGGTTTTGTTTTCATTAAACAATCCAAATCTGTATCATAGTGATCTCTAAAATATCTATGCAAAGGTCAAACAAACATGACATTTGCAGCAATGTCCACCAAAAAACTCCTTGAAACCTCAAAGGCTAAATGAGGTTATCCATAGGAAGTATTGCTATATCACCAATAGAATTTGTATTTGGAGAAAGTTAGAAAACATTTTCCATTCTCAATAACATCATTGAAACCTTCAATCGACTGCACATGGAACTGAAATATTTCTGAAGGGAGACACTATCGCCAATTGTCATTGTGCATAATCTAGTCACCATATCATATAGCTTTCGTTTCACTTCCATGCAACCCAACATAAGTACTTTTCCTTCAACTAAATTAAATGTTGTGTAGCACGGGAATTTACTATTTATATCGATTGAGATAGTGTGAAGTAATCTCCATATGAAACCCCAAACAGCTTCAAAATATTCTAAACTTTGTCCAATTGAAGCATGGCGAAATTTAAAATTTTCTATCTCTTCAAGTGACCAAACAAACGTTGAACAATTTTTTTATAAGAAAATCCAATTAGTTCCAAGACAATCCTAATGTCGTACATCATATGTCAAGGATAGAAACAAACGAAAGACCCCACTCGTTTTTTATAAAATCCATCCAATAGATAATGTAGGTATAGAAATGGTATTCATCACAATTTGTATTTAAATATACCCAAACAAAATTTCCTTTTTGAAAGATCAAAAGGAGGATCCATCCTTCTCCAAACCATGTATACAGTCGTGTAAATAAAAAAATGTGATTCCATGTCTTTGCACACATGTTTCAGCATAACCCAATAATATTTTCGTGGACTAAATTTCTCCAACAAAGATAAGAATCCCCAATCTTCCACAATAACACTTCCAATATTTGTAGAGGTATTTGTAAAAGGGTTTACTATGAAATAATTCATAGAATGTAAAGGGATACCAGGTGTAGTGAACACAATCATAGATCCATCTATGCATTGAATTTTGTATCCAAAGTGTAAAAAATGAAAAACCAACTGAGATATTTAACCTTTCTCATTAAGGTAGGATCCAGCAAAGCATTTATCCCTGATACCGGCTCGAAAAGAAATAAAGCCAAATTCTTTGTCGACACATTGATTGCAAGAAGCGAGAAAAGTTGGGTTTTCCAACAGAATAGTCCATTGCTTACAAACCAACTGAAATTTTATCAGCACCGATAAAGGAAGCCATTGAAATATAAGCTCAAGAATATCAAATGGTAGAAACTTCCAAATACTTGGATCCATGAGAAAGCCAATAACTTTCCTGAAAGCAAACCAAATACTGTATGTTATGTTGCAAAGGATAAAATCCTTAAAAAATACTGATCTTATTAAATATGCAAATTATCATATTAAACATGCTAAAAAAATCCTTCAAAAACATTTAATAAAAAATTTATATATTTTTTTAAAATAACATTAATTTAAGACAATTTAAAAAGAAACGCATTCTTTAAAAAAAAGATATTTTCTTTTAAAACATCACTTCAGCTAATAATCCTCAGAAAATAACACTACCGAAAAAAATAAAAAATTAAAGGAATGTTGTACATTGGGATCGAGACCCACCTCCAATTAAATTCTTCACAACACCATCCCAACATCTTGATATCTGACTAACTTCAACTTCGACTACCAATACAATATTGTTTTTTATCAATTTCCATGCCAGCACTCACTTTCTCTTACTTTCATCTTATTAAACATGTAAATTATGATATTAAACATGCTAAAAATATCCTTCACAAACATTTGTTAATTTTTTTTTTTCAAATATCATCATTTAAAAAATTGCATTTTGAAATCAAATATCAATTTTCTTTTAAAACATCATTTCAAGTAATAATTCTTTGAAAATAACATTGCTGAAAAACAAAATTACTAAAAAGAAAAATTCATGCGAATACATTGACTACGTTGTATGACATAATCAGTGTTCCCTTCCAACTAACTTCTTTACAACACCTTCCCGACTTCCGACTACCCGACTTCAACTCCGACTACCAATACATTATTTTTTATCAATTTTTGTACCAACAATCACTTTCTCTTACTTTCTTCTTATTAAAAATGCTAAAAATATCCTTTGGAAACTTTTTTTTCAAAAATAACATTATTTTAAAACAAATTTAAAAAAATGCATTTTGAAAAAACTATCTTTTTTCTTTTAAAACATCATTCCAACTAACAATTCTTGTAGAATAACATTACCGAAAAAATATATATTAAAAAAAATTATTCGATGGAGTCACCCCTCCAACCAACTTTTCTGCAACACCATCACAACTTCCAACTACTCAACTAAATTCAGCTCGGACTACAAATACATTAATCTTTTTATCAATTTTCATGCCAGCAATAACTTTCTCTTACTTTCCTTATGCTCGACCTTCCCATCCCAACATTGGCCCTATGCGCAACATGTTGTACATCGGGGGAGGGGGCAGTTCACCACTACAAATAACTTGTATGCAATACCATCCTGCTTTCTAACTAACTGAATAACTTCAACTCCAACTATGGTTAAAATATTGTTTCTGTCTATTTCTCTCCCATCAATCATGCTCTTGTACTTTCCTTTTATTTCTTTATAATAATAAGTCACAACTTGCAATCGCCTATTTTTAAATTATATCTTCCCTAGTGTCCCCTCCTCTGACCTCACCTCCATGTGCATATCTTATTGCTCATGTATAGCCTTTTAACAAAATTAGTTTGCTTTCCTCCTTTGCAATTTTTCTATTTTGTTATCTCTTCTTCACACTCTCTTTACATTGCTTATGTGAAACTTTTATCTGATTACAAAGAAATAACTTCAATTTCATGTTGTCACTCGTAATTTTTACTTAAAATGCAATCTCTTAAAGAATATTGTTACCGAAGTCCATATTTGTTTAACAAACCTAAATTCTTTTTATTTATTTCTATAGGACAGTAGATAAGAGAAAAGCTAAATCTTCAAAAGGATTCATAACAAATTCTATATCAAAACAAACAACTCTATGTTCTCTTACTTGGTAGTTTACAAACCACCCCAAATTTCTATGAGAATATTCACTAGAAATTCGACAACATCATCAGTGCGTTTTTACATCTAGTCAATGCAAGCATAATACTGGAATGATCACCTATAGAATTCACATGTTTACCTATTTCAAGATTAATTTTATGCTATCAATATAATGAGTCAAGATAACCCCACATTCCCTATCCATGTTATTGCAAGCAAGAAAACATATTTTTTTAAAGTAAAAGTATTATCAAACGTTGTGTACAGATATCAAAGGACCAAAATAATCTCACCATTCATATTGTTGTATGCCTCGACATAATCACCTAGTATTTTTCCCTATGTCCCATGAAATCTGATGCAAACATGCACACCATTCCAGAAAAAATATGTCTGTCTACTTGAATTAGAAATCCAAACAATCTTAGTGAACAAAACTCAACCACTCGAGAAATACAAAACCAAACTAAGCTAGGCAACACCATAAACAATGGTTTAGTTCGACATTTAAATCATCATTCTTCTCTTCGGTATTGAAACATTTCAATTCGTAATGTGGTGTTCACTCTTCAAACGCGATCATCGCCATGATGTCCACCCTTCGGCTTCAGATGATGCTTTGATCCTTCATCGCCACGTTTCTATGACTCTTTGCACTCCCTCTCATTGTAGTCATGGATCAAGCTCTTAGACGAAAAATGTTTTGACAACAATCAATCCTAGCCCTTGATAAATAAAAAAATGAAATTTCTACAACTGACATCCACAAAAAGTTGAAATCTATACACCTATCGGTGAATAAATGATGATAAGAAAAAATATCCCCAATTCACATTCCAAACCTACCCATTATAGAACCCAATTCAAATTTCAAAAGCACGTATAATAAACACAAAAAGATGTAAATAGAAAACATAAGAAAAAAACAAACCAACAAAAACATGACAATCATATGTCCATTCCTCTCGTAACAACTCTCTCTCCTAGCATTCCCCTTTTCTTCTTTCTTCTCGTAACTTCGCCTTTAAAATTTAATCCCTTTTCTTATTTCTTCTCCTCGCTTTAACTTTATAATTTAAATTTAATCTGTTTTCTAACACGCATACGCTATACAATAGATTATTAAGCCGTACGGCATTCCCCTCTAAAAACAGCTCTCTTAACTGCCACTGTGTACCCTTATGCACCATCAAATCAAATGTTAGATGATTAAAATGTTTTAGACCATTAAGTCTAATGTTTAACTACCTAACTAACTATTTTATATCTACCTAACTAATGCACTAAACTCTACACCTGTCTTTCACAATGGTATGAAATACGACACTCTCATGTGTCTCTCTTGGAATGAAAAGTACAATGGTAATAACCTTCGGAATGCACAGTACAGTGGTGGTAACGTGAAACATTTGAGAAGGGATGAAGTATTGTGAACGATCCAACAAATTAAATCCTTATCTCATGCAATGGGGCAAAATTTTCGTTGTAATTGTGCATTTAGCCATCGATTGGGCAACTACAAATCCATCCAGAGGGTTTCTTGGGAGTTTTAGAAGTTTTGGTTGGTTATTATGTGTTGGAGGTACTACACAACTACATGCGGACACTTAGTTAGAGCATGGGACTACATGCAAGATTCCTTCTACATGATTTACTCTCTGATTTTCTCCTTCTTTAACTCTACAACTAGCTAGTTCCTCTGCATGATTTACTCCCTGATTTGCTCCTCCTTTCACTCCGCAACTAGCTAGTTGTCTCCGAAACTTGTTGTAGGTGTTGAGTCCTCTCATTGATCACCACTATGGTGCATTACCTTGGGATCTTCACCTAGTAATGCTATATCATGATCATTGTAACCTATTTTCTAATGAAACATTCTTTCGTTCTTTTGATTTTCTTTTAGTGTTTTTGCTCTGCAAAGCTGTGTGTTCAACCTTTACTGCCTAGATTCATCTATGCAAGTTTTCTAACTCATTTACATGGTATCAGAGCCCACATATTGCTAGATAAAAGGTGCACCAGTACTTTATTTTGCAGGTATTACAACTTGGAGATTAAAGATCGACAGAAAAATGGAGTTTCCCAAAGCATCGATCCTAACACCGTACAACTATCATGAGTGGAAGGACCAAATGGCTTGATACCTTCATCAAAAAGGGTTGTACAAGATTACCATGGCTGCAGAAGTGGAACCCACTTCAGCCATAGAGAAATCCAAGTACCTCAATCGCATGGATGAGGCCCATGGATCCATATGCATTTTCATCTCCCCAGAGTTGCAGTTTCATCTATCTTCCTACAATACTCCCAATGAGATTTGGAAAAAGGTTAAAGAACTCTAAGGGAAATAGGATGAGATGAAAGGAAATCTACTCAAAGTGGAGCTGCTATCATTGGATCCACGAAACTATGACAGAATTGTAGACTTCTTCACCAAATATAATGATCTATTGCTGCAACTCAAGGGTTGTGGAATCGAAAAATCTGAGGAGAGTCGCCAAGTTCTCTCTATTATGTCAAAGCTCGAATCAGAATACTCCATCTTTGTGTCTACATTTCATTCAATAAGGCTCGCAATAGGTAAATCCTACATTATGCCTTCTCTCAAAGAGTTCATGGAATACCTTACTTTTGAGCAAGATAAACTCATTAGCATGGGGAAAATAAAACCTCCAAAAGTGCATGCACTTGCTATGCATGATGGAAACCACAATAAAAAACATAGATCTGATTCAAATAACAAAAATCAGCAGCAAAAAGACAAGGGAAAAACGCATTCCCATCCAAAGAAGGAAGGGTACACCAAGCCCTTTAATGACTCTGGCTATAGAAATGAGAAAGGGAGAAAAGGAGACAAATGCACCTACTATCACTGAGGATTCCATCCAAAATCCTCCTGCATGAAGAAACAAATTGACCAAAAGGCAGAAATCCTTCAAAAGCACAACCTTGGGGATCACATCCCTCAGGGCGCCAAGAAGAAAACTAAGGATCCACCACACGGGAAAGGTAAAAAGTTCCATGCTTTAGTTGCAATTAATTCTTCCCCTGATGCATGGATTATAGATTCTAGTGCATGACATCATATGGATACTACAAAGGAAGTCTATTCCTCTTTGGATGCATGCAAAGGACCTCCCATACTCATGGAAGATGACTCACTTTTTGAGTTCACCGGAAAGGGTAGAGTGGAACTTTTACACGGAAGCTTTGAAGATGTGCTTCATGTTCCAAAAATTTTGGTAAACCTACTTTCAGTTTATTAGATCACTCATTCTGGCACTAGAAAGAGAGTGGAATTCACTCCAGATGTAGTGAGCATATATGACCTACATAACAGCTCCAAAATTTCAACTAGTGAGGTAAACAATGGAGCTAGACTATATACATTTTCTGAATGTATTGAATCTGAATCCTCCTTATTGCTTACACATGTTGATGATAGTAGTAGGCTTTGGCATGAGAGGTTTGGTCACTTAAATTATAGGTATATGCAGCAGCTAAGCAAGCATGAGATGGTGGAAGGCTTGCCAAATATTAGTTTCTCCAAAAGAGTTTGTGAAGGGTGTGTCCTTGGCAAACATCCTAGAGAAAAGTTTGACACTAGCAAGGCTCACAGAGCATCCTCTCCTCTAGATCTGATCCATAGTGACCTCATGGGGCCTTTTCCTCATCCTTCCATCAACAAAGCAAGATATGTGCCTACATTTATTGATTATTTCTCATGATATACTTGGGTGTATCTTCTCAGGGACAAATCTGAAGTTTTTGTGCACTTTGAAGACTTCAAAACACTAGTTCAGACACAATGAGAGAGAAAGATCAAAGCCCTCCATACAGACAATAGGGGGGGGGGGGGAATATGTTAACACAGCACTTTAGAACATTTGCCTTGAGTCTGGCATACAATTGCAGTACACAGTTCCATACACTCCGCAGCAGAATGAAGTTGCTGAGAGAAAGAACCGATCTCTCAAAGAGATGGCTTCCTGCATGTTGCATGTTAAGACACTGCCTCATAAGCTATGGGCTGAAGCAATTAATTGTGCTAACTACATCCAGAGCAGATCTCCTCATGGGTCTGTCAAGGATCAGAGCCCCTTTGAGGCTTGGAGCGGCACTAAACTAGAGGTCGCCCACTTTCGTGTTTTCGGCTCCCGAGCATGGGCCAGCATGCCCTCTGAAAATAGGAAAGCTCTTGATCCACAGAGCATTGAGTGCATCTTTGTTGGATACCTTGATAGTGTGAATGGATACCGACACCTGATTTCCTCTATGGACAGCCCATCATTCAGCGAAGTGCCAAAATTGACGAAATTCTCTCGCATGCACCTCAATTGCCGCATGTAGACACCTTTTATCTACCTCATATCCAAGATGATGACTCAGTACACTCAGATGCAGATACAAAGCATGTAGATGCCGTGGTAGAGCATGTAGGTGCAAAGATAAAGTCTTTAGATACAAATCCAGTGCATGCACATGATGATCCACATCCAATCCTAGATTGGGCTTCTAGCAGTGAATCAACTTCCCCTGTCATAAATCAGAGAACAAGGAGCTTACGTGAGATATATGCACAAGACCACCCAGCTGCTAGAAATGGTCTTATGGGGAATAATTCTGATCCGCAGAGGACTAGCTCAGAGTTTATTAAGCCTCCTTCTTCCCTGACTGCCACTAAACCAACACCATCCTGGCATTGTCATTTGGTTCAATCTTCCGATCCGCAATCTTATGCTGACGCTACTGGGCATCCATCTTGGGAGTCTGCCATGGAGGAGGAGTATAACTCCCTCCTCAAGAACCAAACCTTAGATCTGGTCCCCCTTCCTTTAGGAAGGAAACTTGTCCGATGAAAATGGGTCTACAGGACCAAGAGTGCTGCAGATGGGCAAATCACCAGACAAAAAGCTAGGCTAGCTAAAGGCTTCTAGTAAGTGCATGGTATTGATTATGATGAGACCTTTGATCCAGTAGCAAAGATGGATTCCATATGCCTTGCACTTGCCACTGCAGCTACCCAAGGGTGGGAAGTACATTAGCTGGATGTGAAGAATGCCTTTCTTCATGGAGACCTATCTGAGGAGATCTACATGGAGCAGCCACATGGTTTCATTCAGGATTCATATTTGGTCTCTTGACTAAAGAAATCTCTCTACGGCCTTAAGCAGGCCCCGAGAGCTTGGTATGCGAAGATGGATTCTTTACTCTTATCACAAAACTTTGAAAGATGTAAGTTTGATCTGAATGTTTACATGCTCAGGACACATGATTCTCTTCTTATCTTAGTTTTGTATGTGGATGATCTCCTGATCATTGGTAGCTCGGCTTCAGCCATTGCCGCACTCAAGAGGGCCTTGTATGATAGGTTCTTGATGAAGAACATGGGTCCATTACACTTCTTTCTTGGTCTTGAGATCAACCAGGATGCCACAGGCATCAAACTTTCTCAGGCTAAGTATGCACAAGATCTCCTCGAGAGATTTCACATGACTGACTTCAAGCCAGCACTGACTCCTTTTTTGTCTGGGGTTCGCCTTGAGGATGTAGGTGACACTCCATTAGTTGACAGTACTCTCTACCGACAGCTAGTGGGGAGCTTATTGTACCTCACCCACTCTAGACTAGATCTCTCATATGCAGTAGGGGCAGTATCCAGATAGATGTAGGAGGCGCATGAGCTACACTGGAACGCTGCCAAGCGCATCCTCCGATATGTGCAGTGCACCATCACCTTCGGGATTCACTATGTAGCAAGCACCACATTGAATCTCCTTGGCTTCATTGATTCTAATTGGGTGAGCGACAACATTGATCGCAAGTCCACCTCTGGATATTCACTCAGTCTAGGGTCTGGCCCTATCTGTTGGTCGAGCAAGAAGCATGCTGCTATTGCTCTCTCTTCAGCCGAGACCGAGTACAGAGGAGTAGTCAACATCACCATTCAGGCTCTGTGGCTACAGAAATTCCTCACTGAGTTGAGCGTCCAGTTCCACCATTGTCATTTGGTGTGACAACCAGAGCACTCTCAAATTTTGCAGGGATCTAGTACAGCGGTAGTGGACGAAGCACATAGAGATCCATATGCACTACATTAGAGACTTAGTACATGATTGGGTCATTGATTTGTAGTTCTTTCTTTCTACAGAACAGACTGTAGACATCTTCACCAAGACATCCACTGAGTAGAAGTTTCGCTCTCTACGTGATCATCTTGGAGTGAAGGACACAGTTGCTTAACAACTGTCTTTTCATCCTCTTTTCTTTTGATTACATTGTATTTTGAGGGGGGGGGGGGGGTTCCCACGAGGTTTTCCCTCTTTCCTCAATTTCAGTACAAGTTGCACTGTATTTTGGGTGACCTTTGGCCCTAGTTTCCAGGGCCCATTTTCTATTTTTCCCCATAGTGGTGTTCAGGGGGGGTGTTGGAGGTACTACACACCTACATGCAGACACTTAGTTAGAGCATGGGACTACATGCATAATAACAATATGGAGACAATAGGGGCACAACAATAACAATAATGGATACAATGACAATAGTAATTGGGGAATCACTAGTATTATAGGAACCTAACACATAAGCACATGACCATACAACCATCATTCTAGCTATGGTCTAGTCATCAATGCACGATCTCAATAACAACACACATCACAACCCCATGCATGAAAACTACCATCATTGAGTCACTATACACTTGACCATAGACAAACATGAACATGAATAAGTGATGCATAACATCCACACATATGCCTAAACATGTTTGATCAAGCATGGGTGCACGATACTTGAAATCAAACCTACAAGAATGATTCATGTAACCGGGCATATAATAATGCAACCAAACATAAAAGAATGTAACCAATCATACTACAATGATACATGTAAGTGACAAAAATTGACATGTAACCAGTCATATACTCATGATGATGCATTCCACAACAAAACATCAAGTTTCAAATGACGAGATCACTTCAACCATGAACAACATCATGCAAATGCAACAAACACATCGAATTCAAGTGTGAGAGAAACACATGAAATTAACTTGCATGCATGACCAACACATAGCCTGTTAGGCCCCTATACTACTAGTGTAACCCCTTATTGTTATTAGTACAATCCACTTATTATATTGATGTACCCATGTAGTGCCCATATTGTTACTATTGTGCCCCATAGAAGCCCACTATTGTTATTATTATGCCCTTACAT
>APFE030881984.1:0-37097 GCA_000404065.3 Pinus taeda | reverse complement strand
AGCTTTAGTTAGCTTTAGTTATTGCATGCACAACTAAGCTTAACTTAGTTGCTTTTATGTATATATTCTAAACCAATATGGTAGAATCAATGGATTTCATTCTTTTCTCAATTCTTGCTTGCTTCCTTCCTTCTCTTGCAAGCTTGTTTATTGTTTTGCAAATCTAGATCACTGTTTCTCAAAATCTTACACCGTCACGAGAAAAGGGATATTGAAGCTCTTCTGGCTTTTAAAAGACACATCAAATCGGATCCATTGGGAAAGTTGTCCAACTGGACAGCAGAGAACTCACAGCAGGTGTGCTCCTGGCATGGTATTACCTGCAGGAAACACACTAGAAGAGTTGTCGCTGTAATACTTCCTAATACCAGATTCGAGGATGAGGATCACGGATTGAATGGTACCCTTTCCCCATTTCTGGCCAACCTCTCCTTATTGCACACGCTGGATCTCTCTGGTAATTATTTTACAGGAGAAATTCCAGCGGGATTCGGGCAGCTTAGAGCGCTGAGAATACTTGATCTTAGCGACAATCAGTACCTGGGAGGATCTATTCCAAAAGCACTGTCTAATTGCACACGCCCCAAAAGGATCGACCTTTCAGAAAGCAACTTAACAGGGACCATACCAGCAGACTTTGGTCACCTGATCGAGTTGGAACAGCTCAGCATCAAAGGTAATAATCTGGGTGGAAGTATTCCAACTTCTTTGAGCAACTGCACATCTCTCCGTACATTATCCATTTCAGGTAACAATTTTACAGGAGGAATTCTACCTGGATTCGGGCAGCTTAAAGCGCTGAGAATACTTGACCTTAGCTTCAATCAGTACCTGGGAGGATCTATTCCAAAACCACTGTGTAATTGCACACGCCTCAAAAGGATCGACCTTTCAGCAAACAGCTTCACAGGGACCATACCAGCAGACTTTGGTCGCCTGATCGAGTTGGAACAGCTCAGCATCATTGCTAATAATCTGGGTGGAAGTCTTCCAACTTCTTTGACCAACTGCACATCTCTCCGTACATTATCCATTGCAGGTAACAATTTCAGTGGTCCAGTCTTTTCCATTGTGGATTCCATGAGAAGCCTGTCTTATCTTGACCTCTCATATAACAATTTCAGTGGTCCTCTCCCTTCCATCTTCAGCTACATGAGAAACCTATCTTTTCTTGCCCTTTCACATAACCATTTTAGTGGTCCAATCCCTCCGACTTTGGGTTCGCTGATAAACCTATCTTTTCTTGCCCTTTCATCTAACCATTTTAGTGGTCCAATCCCTTCGACTTTGGGTTACCTAAGAAACCTAGATTCTCTTTTTCTCAACAGCAATTATTTAAATGGTCACATCCCTATGCATTTGGGCAATTCCAGTGCACTTACGTCCTTGTTTTTATTTGATAATATTTTGGACGGTAGAATACCAAATGAATTGGGGTTGTTGCATAACTTAAAGGAGCTTGGGTTAGCAGAAAACAAATTGTTTGGGACAATACCATTTCAATTGGGTAATTTGAGCAATCTTCTGACTATGTCATTGCAAAATAATAACTTTAGTGGTGAAATTCCAAAGGATTTAGGAAACCTTGGTTCAATCCGACTTCTAAATTTAAATTCAAATAATTTAACTACCATCCCATATAGCATAGGTCAATTAAAATCTCTTTTGGCTTTGCACATAAGCCATAACAATATTTATTGCCATATTCCTAATACTATTTTTGGTCTAGTTTCATTGAGGATTTTAGATCTATCTCAAAATAGTATAGAGGGACCAATTCCTAAGAGCTTTGGCAATTACACTTCTCTACAATGGCTAGATTTAAGTGCAAATAGGTTGACAGGGGAATTGCCTAATCACCTTGCATTATTCCATAACTTGGTGATATTAAATATTAGTTATAATAATATCCATGGTGATATTCCTAAATGGATTACAAATCTCACAAAGTTGAGTTACTTGAATTTATCCAACAATAAATTTAGTGGAAGAATGCCATTTCACCTTGAGAGACTTAGGGGATTTGCACCCAATGTATCTTCCCTTGGACGAAATAATAAAATAGATGACACAAACACATCTCGAATTTCATCTATACTACTCAAATTGTTTGTAATCCCCAAATATGCCGATGTTTATGTGGAAAACACTTTATTTGATTTGTCTAACAATAATCTTGTAGGACAAATACCTTCAAGCATAGGGAGTATGAGCAACTTGCGATGGCTAAATCTATCTGGGAACCAATTTGAAGGGTCAATACCTACATCTCTTAGTAACATATCTGCTTTGGAGGTGTTGGACTTGGCCAAAAATAATTTGAGTGGAAAAATTCCTCAAGAACTCTCTAACTTACATTGGTTGCGGGTTCTAGATGTTTCATGTAACAGCTTATGTGGACCAATTCCAATAGGGACACAATTTTCAACTTTTGATGTTGCTTCATTTCAAAGTAATAAATGCTTATGGGGTTGTCCTATAGATCGATGTAGTAATCAAAAGGAAAACCCTATGATAGAGGGTAATAGTACTAGCAATAATCCTCATGTTAAAGTGGGATGGTTGAGTTGTGTAAATGAAAATATGTCATTGTTAGCATTGAGTATAGGAACAGGGATTGGATTTGGGGGAGTTGTTGCTATGTTCATATTGTGGGAGAAAGCTAGGTTTTGGGTGTTAGTTTTAACCCCAAAAAAGCCACAAGTCTTTTATGGAGTGTATAGACTCCCTACATAGTAAGTAAGACATTGTATATCATTACATCAAAGCATGAATAAAAGGAACTAGTACCATGTGTTGTTATGTGCTATTATGAGATATATATGCTTATCTGTTAAAATAGAAAATAAAAAAGACAAAATTGTAACTAATAAGCAAGAAAAAAATTCTTGCACAATTAAATTATTGTGCAAATCATAATACACATAAAATTAGATATTTAATTTTTTCTAATTTAAAAGAAAAATAATTCTCATTTCACAATACAAAATAATACGTATAAAACACAAAATCGTTATCATGTTGATGTTATATATAAATGTTCATATTATTAAATATAATATAGTCTAATTTTTTTGGATAAAAAATCAAATATATATACTTTAAGTATATATTTATATTTCCCTATTATCGTCCAACTCAGTGATTCAAGAGCACCACTTTTTTCTTCAGCAGTTTCCATCCATTCTTTACCACTCATGCCATCTGCCTTTGTACATTCACTTGACTTTTCCAACACACCCATTACTGTACGGCTTACAACGCGACACCCACTACTGTACGGATTTACAATTGTTTTCTGGTCCAACATATGCTGAGCTCCAAAGTGGCTCCCAGGATTCCGCTTTTTGTATTTACTTACAAAATGTTTTTCACTTAAAAAAAATTAATAATTCAATCCCATTCACATATTGATTGATAACAAACGGCACAAAAAAATTAAACTATTGATAACAAACCGCACAAAAAAATTAACATATTGTCTTTATTTATATTGTCTTTATTTATAAAGAAGCTCACAAATAATAACAAAATCTTAATTAAAATCTTGCATAGTAATTTTTTTTTACAAAAGATAAAAAATACAACATGGAAGGAGGAAGAAAATGTAAGTAGAAAAAAAAAAGTAGGTTTTAGGTAAATGTGTATTCATTGCTCTACAACCCAGCCTTTATTCTTGGGCAAGGGATTAACAACCCAATGGAATAATTTTAAAAATATTGGTATGATGAAAAACAAGATGGAAAGGAATATCATAATTACAGTGATTTGTTTTGATTTTCAGATAGACATGAGCTCTGCATAGAGACAGATCAATAGTGCAATATGAGAAGGATTTGCTTGATATCTTCCTAATTGAGTTCGATGTAATGACCTTTGGTAAAAGATGTTAATCACATTGTTGAGAATATATGACTCATTTTTAACATATTTCAGAATATTTTAGAGCGATTGAAGAGAAATATTATTAAAAATAACTTGAGTTTAAATACCCTCTAATGAATATAACTTGGGATTTTCATGTTCATCACAACTCTTTATATATATAACACAACACATAAGAAAAAAATAATATTTCTTTTTGGAACAACTCTCTTTCTATATATATATAACACATAAGAAAAAAATAATATTTCTTTTTGGAACAACTCTCTTTCTATATATATATAACAAATAAGAAAAATGTTAACAATATTTTTTTTTTCTTTTTGGGAAAACCTCATTTGAACAAATTATGTATAGAGACAAACACATGCATAACAATGATATTTTGCAATACGTATTCTTAGGGCAGTCAATGATGTTGATTTGTCTTATGTTGATAGTTGCTTGTGTCATTCTTTTACTTGATTAAATTCTTCTTTTGCTTATTATTATTATTATGTTCTTCATCATCAATCAAATACCAAAACATGAAGATCATCGAAGGAAAATACACACCAAATGTAGGCTATAAGTCAAGGCTAAAACCTCTCTAGAGAGGAAAACTCAGACAAATCTCTTATTTTCTTCAGGAACCAAAAGAAATGAGACAACCAAGACCTTTTGGCTAATAGTATGATCTCCTCCAATCCACCAACTCAACTTCCAAAGAATACTAGTCAATATCTCAAAAGTCAACACGAATGCATCTCCAATATCCAAGTCAAATGGAGTTTCAACCTCTTCTGCAACTTCTGAAGTTCTCGGCCTATATCTTTAGTCCTATAACTTCACACATTTTCTTTAGTCATTCCACACGTGTGGATAGACCAAGAATAATTTTTAATCCTCTTCCACTTCGCTAGCCTTGTTTACTCTTGTAATGGAGTAGACCTTCCTTTCTAAGCATTTCACACTTCTTTCTTCCTTAAATTGCAAATTGAATTAGTTCACAAGATTGATGTCATACTAGGCTGAAATATCTGCTTATATATAACCTTTTGTGGGGTCAAATCATCTTTAATGGATCCAACTTGCTTGATGAGGAAGCTGAGTTGCTTGATGAGGAAGATGACTTGGTGGAGGAGGAAATAAATACATTTTGATACACATATATTTTTCTTTCTTTAACATAGAGAGCCCAAGAATGGTCTAGACATCGACAATAACTTATGATTCAACCCTATAAGCCTTCATTGAAGGCTTTAAATAGAAACAAAAATACATAAAGCATGAAACCCATGCTTATAAATAGTTTTTTTCTACAATAAATTTTAATTTTTCTTTCTTTTGACAAATATATTACATCATGACCGAATACAATTATGAAGACCGATACTAGTTACATTTCTCAACACTACCTCTTAACTAGGGAGGTATTCATAATTGTTCAAATGGTACTAGGTTGATCTCAATTTCAAATGTTCTTAGAAAGAGTACAACAACATACGTAATGCTTGGGATACCAACACTACCAAGGTATCCTCTCAACATAGACTAAGGTGTCATCTAGGAAATTGCCACTATAGGTACCATCAGGCTACAACAATGGTATCCATCCAACAAGATATAGATACCATCTAGTCCTCCATGCTTTGACACCAACCCTTACAGGGATCCAGGTATCAATACTAAACCTGAGCTCCACACGTTACCCTCCCTCTAGGATCTAGACGTCAACTAAGATCTCAATATTAACCAGGCCATGCTATCCTCACAAGTACCATCATATAGGCAGTTTTATGTTACTTCATCTCTCCTCTCAACCAAATTACTGATATCCATCATTTTTAGCATGCTCCCAAAATAAACTAACTTCTTGTTGGGAAGAGATTTCATCAACACATCAACTACTTGTTCATTTTTTGTCTCGTACAATGGCTTCACGACCCCAACCAATATCAAAATTATATTGTATATTTTCTTGTATGCTAGCACAAAACTTTGGGGTCTTCCACTATTCTGATGTTACTTAGGTCATCGTATTTTCATGAAATGTTTCTTCTTCAACTTATTCAACAACACCAAACTCAACCTCAACACTTTTCCAGAAAATCCAATTCTTGTTCACAACTTCATCAATCAAAAATTTATTAATCATGAATACAACTCATGAATTACCATCTGTAGTGCTTTAACCTTTCTTTGATCTCACTCTTTCTCCAAGGTCTTTATTATAGCTATTACAATATTCCCTCCCTCTTAACTGGGGAGTTATACACTTTCTTTATCTGATTTTCTTCCCTACTACGAGATAAATCCATCAACAACTCAGCCACACATGGTTTATCATCATATCATTAGGTAACTTTCAACCTTCGGAAGATCATTCCTTCTCACATGGAAACAAGGTCATCTATTAATCATCAACGTACACTTTAATGCTATCAATATACTTACAAATCCCTATTTTCATCATGCTCAACACCATCATCAATTCATCAAGTATGTGGTAAGCATCTTCCATATATTGAAGACTATGTGCCTGGAAATCTTCATCAACAAGTACAACCAAGAATAACATATAGGAGCATGAAAAGTCAAATTAAGATTATCAAATTATAATAGAGAGGGCACCTAGGGTTGCCAAAAAAAATTTGAATTCTAAATATCAAATTCTAAACTTAGATAAAAAAAGAGAAGCAATCGACTAGGGTTACATTTTCATATCCTAGACTTCTCACAACAACCTTTCCTAGGGGTTTTGTCACAAACCCTAGATTCATCTTCAAAACTAAACTTTAGATATCAATAATTTATTTCAATCATAGTGAAAGCATTATTACATCTAGGGTTTCACTATCTTTCCCGAGATACTTATATCAATTTCTATTAGGGTTTTGACATAAACCTTAAATATAATTATAAAAGATATGCAACAACTCAACCAAGTTAGGGTTTCAATCACATGGAATCATATGCCCCTAGTGTTTCATTCTTAGGTTTAACAATTACAAGGGTTTTCTCATAAACCCTAATTCATCAAACCCTAAAAATCTAGGGTTTCATCATAAAACCTAGACAACAACAACAAACCCCAAAAAGGGTTTTATATTAAGAAATCTTAAACATCAAGAGATTAGGATTTCGTTATATGTTCTAGATTTTATCAAAAAACCCTAAGTAGGAGAGAGTTTTATATTGAACCCTAAATATTATGGTTTTACCAAAGTTAGCAAAGGATAGATAGTATGACAAGGATTGATTTGATCTAAAGGTCAGTTATCTTCAGCAACATAAGAATATTTATAGTGAAACCTCAGACATGAAAGTTAGTAATAAGTAAAACGATTGTGCGTTCTTATATGAAGAATATTTGCCACAAGTCTTTAAACATTCCTTGAGTTGTTCCTTTCACAAACCTTCTAGGGTTTCTTCTGCAACAAGGCTTCTTTCATGATACAATACTTTCCCCTGAAATCTCCCTCTGAATCGAGCCATAATCCTTATACCTGCAAGTTTAGTCCTTCCAAGGAAAGGATAATGATCAAGTAACAAAGATAAAGCTAAAAATATGTGAAATAAAAAATAATGCTTATATTTTATGACAATGTGTAAGATTCTACTTGAAGGACTCCTTTCTTACTATTTATATATTAACATTTCTATATGTATCTGCAATATTTAATTGACAAGTACAATAGTATGATCTAACAAACTCTAAACCCTAAGATATCAATTCTAGGGTTTCAAATTCAATTCTATACTTACTAGGGATTTTAATTTCTCCTTAGACTACCTACAAACCCTAGAAACCAAAACTAGGGCTTTTATGAGGGAACAAAAGAAAATAGGGTTAGGGTTTCTCAATCAACTAGGTTTTACAATAACATGGATGCCAACAATTTTTCAATATTACAAACCCTAGAACCAAAAAAAGATATTTAAAAACCCTAATATAATAAGGATTAGATAATTATATAATAAAAGCAATTATACGTACCTCAAGGATTGCTTACCTTAGTCCTCCATGTCTCTTGCAAAGGATTCTTTAAGAT
The DNA here is from genome assembly GCA_000404065.3 of Pinus taeda. Taxonomy (NCBI): domain Eukaryota; kingdom Viridiplantae; phylum Streptophyta; class Pinopsida; order Pinales; family Pinaceae; genus Pinus; species Pinus taeda. The sequence goes on along the minus strand of APFE030881984.1, from coordinate 29,178 downwards.
GCCTCTTACTAGTCTAATTTCATCCTTGAGGTATTTATTTCAATCTTAAAGTTGATTTTATCCTTGATTTATGGTTAGGGTGATTCTGTAGGTGCTACTACAAGTCTTCAAATAGACATCTTCTTTCATTGTTATAGATAAAGATTTAATGATAATCTTGTACTACTTTTGGAAATATATTTGGTCCCTTTTCCAGTTTTCAATACTTCTTCAAACGAGTATAATATTCTAGACTTGAAGTGATTAGTACAACTTCAATGGGACCATACCAGCAGACTTTGGTCACCTGATTGAGTTGGAACAACTCAGCATCGATTTTAATTATTATCTAGGTGGAAGTATTCCAACTTCTTCCTTAAATTTTAGATTGAATTACTTCACGATATTGATATCATACTAAGTCAAAATCTCTGCTTATATATAACCTTTTGTGGGGTCGAATCATATTTAATGGAGCTAACTTTCTTGGTGAGGAAGTTGAGTTACTTGATGAGGAAGATGACTCGGAGGAGGACGAAATAGATACATTTTGATATACATTTATTTTTCTTTCTTTAACATAGAGAGCTAGATTTGCCAGTGTTTATGTGGAAAACACTTTCTTTGATTTGTCTAACAACAATCTTGTGGGAGAAATACCTACAAGCATAGGGATTATGAGTAGCTTGCGATGCCTAAATCTATCTAGGAACCAATTTGAAGGGTCCATACCTACATCTCTTAGTAACATATCTACTTTGGAGGTGTTGGACTTGGCCAAAAATAATTTGAGTGGAAAAATTCCTCAAGAACTCTCTAACTTACATTGGTTGCGGGTTCTAGATGTTTCATGTAAAAACTTATGTGGACCAATTCCAACAGGGACACAATTTTCAGCTTTTGATGTCACTTCATTTCAAAGTAATAAATGCTTATGGGGGTGTCCTATAGATCCATGTTGTAATAAAAAAGAAAACCCTATGATAGAGGGTAATAGTACTAGCAATAATCCTCATGTTAAAGTGGGATGGTTGAGTCGTGTAAATGAAAATATGTCATTGTTAGCATTGAGTATAGGAACAGGGATTGGATTTGGGGGAGTTGTAGCTATGTTCATATTGTGGGAGAAAGCTAGGTTTTGGGTGTTAGCTTTAACCCCAAAAAAGCCACAAGTCTTTTATGGAGTGTATAGACTCCCTACATAGTAAGTAAGACATTGTATATCATTACATCAAAACATGAATAAAAGGAACTAGTACCATGTGTTGTTATGTGCTATTATGAGATATATATGAGTCTGTTAAAATAGAAAATAAAAAAGACAAAATTGTAACTAATAAGCAAGAAAAAAAATTCTTCCACAATTAAGTTATTGTGCAAATCATAATACATATAAAATTAGATATTAAATTTTTTCCAATTTAAAAGAAAAATAATTCTCATTTCATAATACAAAATGATACTTATGAAACACAAAATCATTCTCATTTTGATGTTATATATAAATGTTTATATTATTAAATATAATATGGTCTATTTTTTTTTATAAGAAATGAAATATATATACTTGAAGTGTTTGAAAAAATAAAATAATTTATAATTTATTGAAACAAATGATTTTATTCTTGCATATATATTATTTTTAAATTTACAATATAAAAAATATATGTATAATTGATTTTAAAAGAGAAAAAGTTGATTATGTTTTTCATTTAAAAGATTAATAATTTTTTTTTATTTTATATGGATTTGAATTGTATATATTTTATAGATATATATTTAATGAACATTAATAAATATTTTAATATTTACATTAAAAAAAAATTAATATCAATTTGATGACTTAATATCAATTTTTTTATATAAATAAAGCAAAATTTAAACTATTTAGGGTAATTGAATGGAACAAATATTATCCTCCCCATTCAAATTCACATTAGTGATATGACTAATTTTGATATTAACATTACTAATCCTCCCACACTTTCTTTGAAATATATATATATCTCTCTCTATATATATGAAATTCAAGTAAAAAAAATGTGTAATGTTTTCTATTTTTAATATGAAATTGGTAGGTGACTCAAGAGCACCACTTTCTTCACCCTACACCATGCGCAGTTTTCATCCATTCTTTACCCACTCATGCCATCTGTCTCTATACTTTCACTTGGTTTTTCCAACGTACCGCTGGTTGTAACGAATTTACAACCATTTATATCTGCCCTTTATGTTCCACACAAATCTTTATACTATATATATATAATTATAGATAGATAGATATATAACAAATAAGCCAAAAAAATAATAATATTTTTTTTCTTTTTGGAATAACTCTCTTTCTATATATAACAACTAAGAAAAAAATTAACAATATTTTTTTTCTTTTTGGAAAAACCGGATTTGAACAATTATGTATAGAGACAAACACGTGCATAACAAAGAGATTTTTCAATACGTATTCTTAGGGTGGCCAATGATGTTGATTTCTCTTATGTTGGTAGTTGCTTGTGTCATTCTTTTACTTGATTGATTAAATTATTCTTTTGCTTATTATTATTATGTTCTTCATCATCAAACAAATACCAAAACATGAAGATCATCAAAGGAAAATACACACCAAATGTAGGCTATAAGTCAAGGCTAAAACCTCTCCTGGAGAGGAAAACCCAAACAAATCTCTTATTTTCTTCAGGAACCAAAAGAAATGAGACAGCCAAGACCTTTTGACTAATAGTATGACCTCCAATCCACCAACTCAACTTCCAAAGAATACTAGTCAATATCTCAAAAGTCAACACGAATGCGTCTCCAATATCCAAGTCAAATGGAGTATCGGCCTCTTCTGCAACTTCTGAAGTTCTTGGCCTATATCTTTAGTCCTATAACTTCACACATTTCCTTTAGTCATTCCACACGTGTGGATAGACCAAGAATAAATTTTAATCCTCTTCCACTTCACTAGCCTTGTTTATTCTTGTAATGGAGTAGACCTTCCTTTCTAAGCATTTCACACTTCTTTCTTCCTTAAATTGCAGATTGAATTACTTCACAAGATTGATGTCATACTAGGTCAAAATATTTGCTTATATATAGCCTTTTGTGGGGTCAAATCATCTTCAATGGATCCAACTTGCTTGATGAGGAAGCTGAGTTGCTTGATGAGGAAGATGACTTGGTGGAGGAGGAAATAGATACATTTTGATACACATATATTTTTCTTTCTTTAACATAGAGAGCCCAAGAAGGGTCTAGACATCGACAATAACTTATGAATCAACATTATAAGCCTTCAATGGAGGCTTTAACTAGAAACAAAAATACATAAAGCATAAAACCCATGCTTATAAATAAATTTTCTTATATAATAAATTTTCATTTTTCTTTCTTTTGATAAATATATTACATCATGACCGAATACAATTATGAAGACCGATACTAGTTACATTTCTCAACGCTGCCTCTTAACTAGGGAGGTATTCATAATTGTTCAACTGGTACTAGGTTGATCTCAATTTCCAATGTTCTTAGAAAGAGTAAAACAACATACATAATGCTTGGGATACCAACACTACCAAGGTATCCTCTCAACACAGACTAAGATGTCATCTAGGAAATTGCCACTATAGGTACCATTAGGCTACAACAATGGTATCCATCCAACAAGATATAGATACCATCTAGTCCTCCATGCCTTGACACCAACCCTTACAGGGATCCAGGTATCAATACTAAACCTGAGCTCCACACGATGCCCTCCCTCTGGGATCTAGACGTCAACTGAGATCTCAATATTAACCAGGCCATGCTATCCTCACAAGTACCATCATACGAGCAGTTTTATGGTACTTCATCTCTCGTCTCAACCAAATTAGTGATATCCATCATTCTGAGCATGCTCCCAAAATAAACTAACTTCTTGTTGGGAAGAGATTTCATCAACACATCAACTACTTGTTCATTTTTTGGCATGTACAATGGCTTCACGACCCCAACCAATATCAAATTATATTGTATATGTTCTTGTATGCTAGCACAAAACTTTGGGGTCTTCCACTATTCTGATGTTGCTTAAGTCATCGTATTTTCACGAAATATTTCTTCTTCAACTTCTCCAACAACACCAAACTCAACCTCAACACTTTTCCAAAACATTCAATTCTTGTTCACAACTTCATCAATAAAAAATTTATTAATCATGAATACAACTCATGAATTACCCCTGGAAGCCCTGATTGGATAAATGCTTTGGAAGCCTTGTAACAACTTGGGTTGAGTTACTAGTCCTGGAAGCCTTGGTTGGACAAATGCTCTGGAAGCCTATGTAGGTTGAGTTACTAGTCCGGGAAGCCTTGGTAAGACAAACGCTCTGGAATCCTAGTGGCAGTTGTGGGTTAAGTTTCTAGTACTGGAAGCCTTCATTGGAATAAATGCTTTGGAAGCCCTGGAAGGCTTGGATGGAGACCAATCTAAGGTGACTGTGAGGTGGAATCTATGTTTCATAGGTTTAGGTGGATGACTTATGGAAGCTCTGGATGAGTTTTAATTGATGTGTTTAATGAGATCCCACATTCATGCTTCGAATATGGCCTGAGGGTGAATAGATGAGGAGAGATTTGGCTCAGCCATTCTACGGTGGGGTGTAACGTGGTAGTTCCATCTCCAGTTGGTTCTTTTCATTCATTAATGAGAAATTCATTCCCTTGATTTGCATGTGTAAATGTACTGATGTATATGTGGATTTGGATGGCTGATATGTTTATGGTATTTCTGTTCTTATTATGTTGGTTATATGTATATATTGTGGCAACATCTATGTATGGCTCTCAACATGTTTTTATTTGTTTATGAATCGATAATGTATTTATGTCCTAATAAATTATATGGCAGTGAATGACATGAGAAAACAATGGTCCATGATGATGATGATGATGACATCCCTTCACTTAATCCTATTGTTTACACCTGTAGGTTACATGTTGATGATACGTTTGATGAAATGCCTGTCATGGCTAGTAGGGGTCTAGATATAGTCTTTTTTAGTTTATTTATTTGGCATAATTGTTTACCTGTACTTTTACTGATTTTAAGTAATCATTCCATTTTGGGCAATTTTCTGGGATTTGGGCCTGAAAAGGTGGCTCAAATCCTAGAATTGTTGGCTAAACAAAGCGTTACCTTAGAGACTAACGCATTTGGCTAAGGGATGGAAAGCATTATAACTCTCTAGGGTTATGTCTAGGGAGTTTTTCTCGGGCCTAAGTTGGTCAAAAACTTACCAAGCCCCAGGGGTGCGATATCTAAGGTGTGTGTCTAGTTCCTGTGGGTCCTAAGGTTAATGTTGGAGGTCTATGTCTTTCATTTTGTCGACTCCACTTACTTAAGGTCACATAGGAGGTTGAATACCATCATATTAGCCTCTTGTCGCATGTTTACCCCTGGTTGCTAGTTACATGGGTAGATGTAGGAGAAGGGTGTTACAATCCCGCTTTTGCTTCCTTGGTCCTTGCTTTCCTTCCTTTCCCTTTTCTTTCTTTTCCTTCCTTACTCCAAAGCTAGAGTTCTCCAAAAAACCTCTAAGTGACCAAGAGTGAGAGAGAGAGAGAGAGAGAGAATAATGAGAGAGCTCCAAACTTGAACTAACAAAAGGTTAGCAAATAGCTTTCCCCCTGATCCTCATAAGCCTTTTTATGAATGAGGCCTCTAATTTCTTCATTTTCCATTATTTTCCTTCAATTTCTTCTTCACATGCAACCTGTGACTTTTCACCTTACTTTTCTCCTAATATCCTTTATTTTCATAAATAAATGTGCCAGAAATTCCTTTTTTCCTTTTAATGTGTTTTCCTTAGGCTTTTCCAATTTCCTTAGACAAAATCACACATCCAGTGATGCCCACTAGGATATCTTTGCCCAACATTCAACTTAAATTAAGTGTCCCTTAATCGTGGTCTTATTTTTCCTTTATTAAATTTCATTACATGAAATTTTCACTAGGCCTATTACATAACCCTCCCCCTTGGGGAAAACCATCCTTAATGTTAAACCACACCATGAACTTAGAAAAACCATTGAAAAGCAAACATATTGTCCATGGAGCTTTATAACTTAGCTCGTTGCAGTATTTACAATGAATGACCTACTCAAAAGAAAAACATCATGACAAAATGACAATATAACAACCATACCACTTATTAGAGCTTTATAACTTAGTTCATGGTGGTATTTACATCAATATACATGTACCAAGCATTAACATAACATATGCCAAACATATACCAACATAAAACCAAAAATGATTTTCCTCATCTGAAAAACAATAAAGGATACACGGCCTACATCTAATCTATCATCTCCCATGTAGCTTATTTAGGCCCAAAGTGCTTCCACTACACTTTAAGGGACTTACAATCATGTTCACCAAATATTAAGGCATCACAATCAAATATTAAGGGACTTACGTCATGTTCACCATTAGATCCTCTATTTGTCCAAAAGAATAATCAGCAAAAACAAGAAAATATGAATTTCATGGAAGAAGAAGACATCCAAGATGATCCAAATTAGCAAGTGCACCAGGTGCCTCACGACTATATTGAAATATGGTTCCATACAATCATTAATTTGAAACAACACATTCTTCTTCAACCATTCCTAATCTCATCTCAGTCAAAACATTTGGTCTCTTACATTCAGGTACATGTCAAAGAATATGTTTCGAGCCTACACATGATCTTATCTATCATCCAGTTATGCAAGTGGCTCCATTGGAAGTATTCCTACACATTGTGTGTTGCACATATAGTGTTGATACCTCTTAAGTTTGTATGAACCCCAGGTTGATAATTAAAGTTCGTCACCTTGGGAGTTGCAACACTCTTGTTGCAATACTGAGGTTCATCAGCTATTTGATCCTACTTTTCCTTCCTTGATATTTTATTTTCTTCCTTTCCCTTTGCTTGCTTTTCCTTCCTTGCTCCAAAGCTAGAGGGCTCTAAGAAAACTATAAGTGACCAAGAGTGAGAGAGAGAGAGAGAAAATAATGAAAGAGCTCTGAACTTGAACTAACAAAAGGTGTGAAAAAATATTGCCCACTCATCGTCATAAGCCCATTTATGAATGAGGCCTCTAATTTCTTCATTTTCCATTATTTTCCTTCAATTTCCTCCTCACATGCAACCTATGAACTTTCATCTTACTTTTCTCATAATTTCCTTTATTTTCATAAATAAATGTGCTAAAAATGTCTTTTTTCCTTTTAATGCCTTTGTTTTAGCCCTTGCCAATTTCCTTAGCCAAAAATAGACAGCCATTTATGCCCACTAGGATATCTTTGCCCAACATTCAACTTGAAATAAGCATCCCTTAACCGTGGTCTCATTTTTCCTTTATTAAATTTTATTACATGAACTTTTCACCAGGGCTGTTGTAGTAGGGAACTTTTGTGTAGGGAAAACAATGGCCAACTTGCATAGGTACATGTATTGGTCCAAGATGCAAGAATAGGTAGCTAGGTTCACAAGAGGATACATGCTTTATTTTACCAAGCTTAGTAATAGGAAACAATGTCTAGATCATCCCACTACTACATATAGTAATAAATTTCAATAAAATAGAACGACAATTTGGCTAAATTGGTTGTAGAATCGAAAATTATAAGAATTAATTTGTTAATTAATTTTAAACCAAGCCCACGTTTGTCGGTATTGCAATGAGATATCTCCACATTGTCATAATTATGATGATATCCTCTGTATCGTAGTAAGGAAGACGGTATTCGATGACTATCACATTATAAACAAAAATCCCCTTTTTGACTGATCATTTCTATTCATTGAGCTATTAATTGAATGGTCGGTCACTTTTGACTAGTCAATTTTGACTTGGTCAACTATCGTCATTTTTTTTTTTTCTACGTTAAGACTAACCTAATTACCCACGGGGGATTTGAACCAGTGACCTATCGCAAGGAGTGCCTTAACAGCCCACCCATTCACCGTCAATCCAAAGCCCCGTGGGCTCAACTATCGTCAAAATTTTGATGGTATGTAAATTTATAAATATGTTTCTCTTAAGAGACGTTGTGACAATTTCACTATAAATACAATGGTTCTAAAAGGTTATAAGGTCTTTTTGTTAAAAAGAAATATTTTTCCTTATTATATATATCAATTGCATTAAAAAATATAATAGATCTAGTACACCACTCGTTTTATAACATAATCATCTCATAACGTTTTAGTGGGGAAAAATGTAAAAAAAAAAAAATTACTAGGGAAAAAAATCAAGGGAATGATGGGAGATGTTATTTCCCTTATTCTAAATGTGTGGGCTTACATCATGTAAGACTTTAAAAGAAACAACTAAAATACATTGTAGGGAAACATGGGCACATTGAAGGTGGATTTAAGGAATATCATTCCTTGGTTAGCTATATATTCATTATTTATTGTGTTTAGTAGAAATGATGTTGTACAAGATGAGGAACATGGAGAAAATATTGAAGATCAAGTTAATGATCCTATGGAAGAAGTTAACAATAATAACATAGTTCAAGATGATGGGACAAATGAATTGATCCGAGACTTGTTCGCTCAACTAGTCAATTAGCCGGATGAGGAAAATGATGATAATATTCTTGATGAAACTCTATTAGAAAGGAAATGACACCACTCTATGAAGGCTCAAGACAAAATATTCTCTCTTCTACATGATTGTTGGTGAGCTTAAAAGGGTTAAATAATAGTTTCTCAAACACTTGTATGACACATATCCTAAGGTATGTAATATGTTTTATCACATTATACATAAAGGTTTATTTTTTCCCTTTCTTTGTGTTAATTAATGTGTAAAATAAGAATCAAATATTTACGGTTAATATTACTTACACTAACTAGTGATTTTTTATGTTATAGATTACTAGGTGAAATTATGTTACCATCGCCAAATATTTTACCTTACTGAGATTTATATGCCATTATGAAATAAATTGGAGTGGAGTATCAAGCTATAGATGCATGCTCTAATGATCACATTTTATATTATGGGAAACATGCTTCAAAAAAGGTTGTTAATAATGTTAGAGCAGTAGATATCGAACCCGATCAAATAACAAAAAAGGTGCCTCAAAAGGTTCTTTTCCATTTTTCCAATAATTCCACATTTGTAGTGATTGTTCATGTACAAAAGCATAGCACAGTTTATGGATTACCATGCACGAAAGAGAAGTGGAGAGGGTGTTCTTCAAATGCCTATAGATGGTTATGATTTAGGGAAATTGAGGGAAAATGCTCGCTTTATAAAGATGAAGCTCATAATGTTAGGATTTCATTGGAAGTTGATGGTTTTAATCCATTTGGAGATCTTAAGTCCATTTACTCAATGTGGCCAATTTTTGTTATAAAAAATAACCTTCCTCAGATTTCAATAAAGAGGGAGCACATAATGTTGACAATGATTGTTATATGTATTTCTTTACAGTAAATTTTCAAATGCAACATTTTCATTTCTCTTGTGTGTTTTGTAATGTGTTATATTTGTTTATTTTCTCATATATATACATATCATGGTAGTAATTATATCTAATTTCAAACAATTAGGTAACTACCAAGTTAAACATATGAATGTATATATCAAGCCTCTTATGAACGAGTTACTAAAGTTATGGGTCAACATCACTATGTATGACATCTATAAACCAATAAGGTAGAGGAAATTTCAATTCCATGGAATACTTGTATGAAAAATTCATGATGTTCCAGGACTAACACATTTTGGTGGTAATGTTCCAATATTTCACTTTAATAATATATAATTATTTGAAGATACAACACATGTTTTTTAAATAATTTCTTTATGTAATTGACATTAATACATTAATGGAACTATGGAATCCACCTCAAGATAATGAGCTTCATCTCTATGTTTGCTAATAAAAGCATTAGGTAGCATGCAGAATCCCAATGAGGCATCAATTAATGGCTCGTCATTGAATATGGATGGATTGATAGGATTGCAGTGAGCCATTTGATACATGGGTGTAGTACTGTGACCCATTACATGCTTTGGAATATCTCTTAAATTCTTTGTTTGCATGGGTTTCCTTGTAACGATGGTTGTTATGTTATGCATTACATGAATGTTCTTTAGGGGGGTGTGGTGTTGCCATGTACAATTCAATCATGGGTTGGTGGGGCAATGCAAAGAGGACCTCCGCCCCCATTTTTCCACCTTAGTCTCCCCATCTGCAAATAGTAAATGACCTATTTATTATTGTTGGGTAGTTGATTATGTCAGTAAATTACACAAGTCATAAATGTTGGGTTTTTAAGTAATCATATGATTCATGATGCTTATATAGATGAGATGGTCCATTGTGAGACTTTGATATTGTAGCGGGGTGCTAATTCTTGCATAAAATGGTATCAATGTAAGAAGATCTTATGAAATGAGAAGAAGAAAATAAAAATGAGGAAGACAATATTATGTTAGTAGAGGATAAGATGGTGTTGCATAAGGAAAATTTTTTGCTAAACTTGTTGGAAATATAACTAGTTTCAGTCTTCATAATTGTTGTTGTACTCATTTCAGCATGTATTCTATGTAACAAATAGGAGAAGAGAAGAAAAAGTTATTATTTTAAATCATGGGTATCATGCTCATTATTGATGGTATTGTACGTAAAATCATGTTTGTTATTCTTCTAGGGTTTTTTTATGTCATATGAGTTATTGTCACAAGTCAAGAAAGTCAACATCATGTTTATAAGACCTTTCCAGGAAAGATGTAATTGAATAAAGAATTATTTTGAGCCTAGAAAATCCAGGAAACTCCAAAAGTACAATTTAGACCTAGTAGCTTTAGGTCAGCCTAAAGGAGGCAATTCAACCCTTTAGAAAAGCTATAAATACAAGCACTTCGACCTCATTTGTGTCTCACTCACTCACAAGTTCAATTTCAAGAAGGAAGTTCGACCTGTAGCTGGGAAGCAGGAGAAAAAGATAGAAAAGGTCTAAAAGAAGAAAGGAAGGAAGGAAATCTTGTTTTTGGTCTCACGCTTTCTCACACATGTGAAGGATTAGGGTTTATGGAACTTCTAAGAAGGTTGAAATCGCAGGTCTGAGTTGTAGTATCAAGTAGCTGTGGGAGAAAGATATTTTGTCTTAACTTAGTTGACCTTGGAAGACTTCTTGAAGGGTTGAGTTAGATTTTCTACAACATCTACAGGGCTCAAGTTGTAGATCGAAGTAGTACTACTGAAGCTGGAAAGTCTAAGTTTCAATGTGAAGTTGGTTGAGGTTGAATCAGGGAAAGACTTGACTGGAAAGGTTGACTTGGTACTTGGAGGAGGATTTGTTCTAGGGATTGGCTCTTTGTTGTCTCTTTTGAAGCAAATTCTATAAGAAGAGAAGATTTTTCTGATTTTCCCCTTGGAGGGGTTTTTTTCCCTTGTTGAGAGCCTAATTTACATGTCCTCTGTTGCTACTATTTTTTTTCTTAATATTTTTTGATGAAAAGATCTCAATAAAGTACACAATAATACTAAATAAATTAAATAGAACATTAAGGTTAAGAAAAATTGGAATTAATAGCTGTCACTTTGTATTTTTCCAACAAAACTAAGAGAAGGGGAATAAAGTGCCATTCATGAAGTGTTGACATGGAAGTTGTAAGATGTAGGAATAAGAAGAACCCATGAAGAAATGAATGGTTGAAGAATGAAGAGACTAAATAATGGTTGAGGCTACAATGCTCTTTGGCTTGACAACCCAATGATCTTTGAAATTTAGAGGAAGGGGAAATTAAGGCTAGTTTTGTAATATTTATGTAGAAAATGAATAATAAATAAAGAAAAGAGACTAAGCACATTGTTAGTGATTTTTTACTTTGAGTCTCCACATTTAATTTATCACACTACAACAAAACCAGCGATTAGCGTCCCTTTTTACTTCTTTTTTTGCATCTAGAGCCCATTTTTGGTGCTATTTGCATCCATTTATCAAATATGGTGCAAAACTTGACACAAAATTTGCATCAAGTTTTGCACCAAATCTTACACCAAGTTTAGCACCAGGTATTGCAATAGGTTTTGCACCACGTTTTGCACCAAATTTTATGCCAAGTTTTGTGTCATCCTTTACACCAGGTTTTGTTCCAGGTTTTGCATCAAGTTTGGCACCTAATTTTGTTTGACATACTTTTGCATCCTCATTTGCATCCACTTTTTGCACCTACACTTGCATCAACTTTTGCATCGACTTTTGCATCCTTTTTTGCATCCTTTTTTAAATCATTTTTTGCATCCATTTTTTCATCCATTTGTGCATCCCTTTTGCGCCAAGTTTTACATCGTGTTTTGTGTCTAGTTTTGCATAAAATGTTGCATCTACTTTTGTTGCATCCACTTTTCCCTCTTGTTTGGAATCCATATTTACATCCTCTTTTGCATCTATTATTGTACCCACTATTGCATCTAATATTTTTGTGCCACAATTAGCGCCTAGTTTGGCACCTCCTTTTGCACCCACTTTTGATTATAATTTTGCATCCACGTTTGCATCCTCATTTGCATCTAGGTTTTCATCAACTACTACATCTATTTTTGCATCCCTTTTTGTATCCAATTTTGGACCGGGATTTGCATCAGGTTTTGTGTCTCGTTTTGCATCTACTTTTGCATCGACTTCTATTGCATCCACTTTTGCACGCAATTTTGCATCCACTGTTGCACCCATTTTAAATTTCACTTTTTGCATCCCTTTTTACATCTTCATTTGCATCATATTTGATTCTTTTTTTGCATCTATCATTACATCCACTTTTGTTATGCCACAATTTGCACCATGTTTTTCACTCACTGTTGTATCCACGTTTGCTTCCAATTTTGCATCCATGTTCACATCCTCTTTTGCATCAAATATTGCATCTATTTTTGCATCCACTTTTATGTCAGGTTTATGCATTGGGTTTTGCATCTCGTTTTGTATCTAATTTTGCATCTACTTACATTATATCCATTTTTTGCATCGAATTTTGTTTTGCCTGTTGCATCAATGTTTGCTTCCACTTTTACATCCATTTTTGCATCTTATTTTGCATATTTTTTGTCTATTGTTACATCCACTTTTGTTGCACCATATCTTGCGCCTACCATTGCAACCACATTTGCTTCCACGTTTGCATCCCCTATTGCATCCACTTTTGTTTCATCCATTTTTGCATATACTTTTGTTTCTGTTGTTGCATCCACATTTGTTTCACCACAATTTGTGCCAAGTTTTACACCTACCATTGGACCCATGTTTGCTTCCACTTTTGCCTTCATCTTTGCATCCAAGTTTGCATTGACAACTGCATCTACTTTTGCATCCACTTTTGTGTCAGGTTTTTCATGTTGTTGTGCATCTACTTATGTTGTATCCACTTTTCATCCAATTTTACTTCTATTGTTGCCCCCATTTCTATGTTTGCTTTTGCATCCCTTTTCCAACACCCATCATATTTTCTGCATTGATGATATTCCTTATGGCATTGACAATTATGAACAATTGATGACAATGTCAATAATATTGACAATGATGAAAATGAAGATGATGGTGATGACATGAATTGTGATTATGATGATAAAGACGATAGTGGTTACAATGACAATGATGATGATGGCAATGATTATGATGATGGCGATGCTAATGACGTTGGTGAATCTTCCCAATTTTAGATGTTGTCATTGTCATAATCATAAGCATTATCTTTGGTGTCATGATCATCATTTTCATCTAGGTCATCATCAAAAACAATAATGGAATGAATGATGATGATGCATGATTACAACAATGTCGATAGAAATTACATTAATGATGATGATGGGGATGATAAAAATGACAATGACGATGATAATGGTGGTGATGATGATCATCATCGATCATCTGTCAAAAATAGAGTTGTTATTTCTCTTACAAATATCAATGTGTCCTAAACAACCCTTTTCTAGCATTGATCACATTTTTTGGGTTGATGATATTTCTTACAACATCTACAATTATGAACAATTGCAAACAATCTCCATAATGATGATGATGATGGCATGAATGGTGATTATGATGATAATGTAATGATGGCAATAACAATGACAAGGATGATGGTGATGATGATGACAATGATTATGATAATGAGAATGACCTTACAATCTTATGGATTCGTGAACAATTACTAGTTTCAATACCATCTTCTGGATACGTATTACTATCATACTTTTTAAATTTTCTGTCTCTCTTGAGGTATCTTACTATAATGGTGTTGTCAACACTAGAAAGATATCTTGTTGTAATGGTGGTTCTAATGTTAGCACTAGCAAAGTTTAGTAGGGAGGATGCTACTACAAGAGGAATTCCTTCTAAGTGACTATGGCATTCAAAATGAGGCTTTATGGGCTGCTTGTTAACACATGTTCTCATGCTCATATAAAATTAATGTGAAAAGTTGCTTTAATTGGTTCCCACGCATAATTGATATTGATAATGGGGTGGTATAAAATTGTAATGGGCATATCCGTTAGTTAGTTATGATGGGTCAACAACATTGAAACCATCCAAGTGACATTTCACCTTGGAACAATCGTTGCTCGTGCGAAAACACGAAGTTTATGTAAATGAAAGTTGTGATTGTAGTGGAATTAAAACCATCGAGAAATATCAAAGAAGACGCTGCCTACCAGTTTTGAAAGACAACCAAGGCATTGAACAACTATTTGCGTTAGGATGTAGTGAGGGAATCGAAGGAAATTTGGCAGCCCTAAGTTGCCATTACTATTGCCAATCACACATTCAATAGTAACCATAAAAGGTAGCCACATATAAACAGAACCTCGAGGTGTTGACAGTCAGAATCTATTGTAATAGCTTTGACGTATATATAGTTTTGTGTTTAGATGAGAATGAAGTGGGCTTCATCCAGGGTTCAGCTCAATCCTCGTCCATTCCATGCAGTGGTGTTTAATTCGCCAAGCAAGAGAATATTACGCGAGTGTTCAGAGTTAAATCAACAGAAATCAAGGACGTGTGATTGTCAAATTATTGCTCCTCCCTTATGATTGAGCGCTTGATGCGATGGTCATTATCCTTGGGTGATACTTTTATTCCCCATTTTCTATTGAAAAAGTAGCACTTTTCTGTTCGATTATGATAGGATTGGATGAACGCCGGTTTGGGTGGATGTAGACCCATGTTTTTTTGTGGTGATCTTCAAATGTCTTGAGGATAAGAAAAAAATCCTTGACCAAGGTCCATGGTTTTGGGGATGAGTTGGTCTTCTAGTGAAGCCATGGTTTCCCAACTTCAATCCTCTCACTATGTTGCCGATGACTACTCTAGTATGGGTAAGATTCCCAGTTTTCCCATTCACTTTACCCATCTAGATCTCTTAGAAAAAGTGGGCAATTGTATTGGAAGATTCGTCAAAGTAGACAGGGAAAGACTTTTGAAAGGCATTTTCACCTATGTTTGCATATGTGTTTAGGTAGATCCCAATGAAGTTTTGTGAGATAAAATTGAGCTCAAGTGGATGGGAATTGTGTATTCCCAACCCCTGGACTATGAAAATACAAATTATAGATACACGTATAGATACACCAATAAATTTCAACCACAAACCTGTAAATTTCATTTTCCTTCACACCATGCATCTAATTTGTATTCTTTATGAGAATTAACAAAGGAATGATGCTCTTTTTCCTATATTTTGACTCCCGGAGAATACTATGATAAACGTGGATAGACATAGGGTCCTGTATGGTCCATTTACATCCCATGGATGGGAAATCAGAAGTAAATAAATAACATCCATTACATAGGCACTCATGTAAAATGGGGGAACAATGTTTTCTAGAATAAAAAAACTACAGTTATTCCTATAATCTAGGATTTGGATACTTAAATTATTAGATAGAACAGTCCCCAAGTCCATAACATAGCTGCATCAATCAAGGGTACCCACTGGTCTGAAAACTTTTTGGTATTGACATAACCAAATAATCTACATATCATAGTGGCAACATAACAATATGGACCGATAAGAGAAGCTATAGAATGCATACCCTTATTTTCTCGCTTGTGCTTGCTGGCATCTCTTCTCCATCCTTTGATGACTTCAGATTGATCCTGATTTTCCTTCATGAATTTCTCAATGAAGTCATTATCATATTTCTTCTGAGCTGCCGACAACTGGTACATTCGAGTCGAATCTTTGTTGGTGAAAGAGCCGATGATTGTGTTCCTCTTGGTCATAAAGTTTCTGTCAGCGATGTTTAGATGGTCAACAACACATGTGATCATATCCATGTAAGGAAGGATGTTCAGCTGAGCAACAATTCTGTGGAGGAATGAATTGGCCAGATCACTATATGTAGTATCAGAAACCGGGTATGAATCTTCGGCTATGACTACTCTTTCTGTGACTCTCGGCTCTTCATCTTCGAAAAGTTGATATGTGGCCTCCCAGGTAGATGTTTCGGTGTTTGAGGTGCATGTGGTATCGGTAAATAATGCAAGCAATTATGCAAACTCAGGGGGAAGAGCAACTGATTGTTGTTGAACAACAGGTTTCTTCATGGGTTTGGTCGACCAAGACATTTTTGTTGAATTATGCTTGTTGGGACTGACTTGTCAAGAGAAACACAAGGGTGAGAGTAACTAACATTCAGAGCGAATAACTTAGCAAATAACCGATTACATAATAATCCAAGACTTTTATGAGCGAAATCTCAAGAAACCGTTAGTAATAATGAATGCATTTATTCTATCGAAAACCATTAATTCTCCACATTTGGCCATTAATATCGCATCCACTATATCTCAACTTTTCAAGCCTTGTCACTTTGAAACCTCCGATTGCAATACGTGTTGCAGACTCGACTGCTCCATCATAGCACACCTTAATATAATATCACAGTTGCCATGTCACGCCTTTCATATCACAAGTTTTAAAGACGTGTGTCTGGTCATGGACATTAAAAGTTGCAATGGTTATGGTGTAAATAATTAAATTGAATGGATATGGTGTAAATAAAGTCGCAAGTTAGAGGCTTCGGAAGTTTGGTCATGGACAATAAAACAAAAACGCCACTCGCGAGATCCCAATATGCAACGTGGCAGTTTTATGGGGTCGACCTCTTTATTACTATTTACATATATATGCCGGCTTTTATTATATTTATGCTTTAAACCTTTAAAATTTATTTGGAAAAGGTTTTAATCGCCATTTTTCTTAAAAAACTTTTTAGGATGTTCTAATATAATCCTTTGGCATTGAGGCTTTAGAATTAAACCTAAAATTTATCGCTCTTTTTAATTAATTAATTTTTTTTTTTTTTTTTTTAAACTAATATTTCCTCTCAATTTTTTTTTTATAATTATATCCTAAATTTTAAAATAATAACCCTTCTCTATTAATTCTTTTATTAATTATATAATAAAATTATTAATTCATACAACACATATTTACGCCGTAAGGCGTTCCCTCTGGGAAAGACATCCCAAATATGTGACGTGTACGATTTTGAGCCATTGATTTCCTTGTTAGACGATTAGAGTGTTTTCAGCCGTTGATTTAATATAGAAAAATGCCTTTTTCCACCGCGGGAAGACAGAGGGAGGATCTGGCGATGACTATGAAACGCTAGGGAGGATCTGGCTATGGCTATGAAACGCTAGGCATCTTGGTGATGAAACTCTGGCAATGAGTGAAACGTGTCTTTGTCTTTCTTCCCTGCATGAGGGCCGCGTAGCCTTGTGAATCTGTTTAAATTTATGCACGCTACAGATCTGTTTTGTACATTTTGAATGAAACAGGTCGGTGCTGCTGCATACATATCAGGGTGAGGAGTTGAGGAAACAGGTCGGTGCTGCTGCATACATAGGGTGCAGCTCAAAGACTCAACATGTATACAAAGACTCAACAGGTATACCGTATACCATTTGAATTTTGCATGTGCTTGTAGGAGATCCACAATTTTTGAATTTTGCATGTGCTTGTAGGAGATCCACAATTTGTTTCTGTTGGATCTCAGCAAGCTCGGTTTTGGCTTGCAGTTCCTGTTGCAAAATAGTAATTTGCTCTTGCATTGAATCAAACTGCCCTAAACTGACGAACATTTTCTGCAAATCTTCAATTGCCCTCTGAAACTCCTGCCCTTTTCTGATCTCATCTGGTAATTCTGCTTCAATCTTAATTACCATTTTCTGGAAAGCATCAGTACTTTCTGAAGATTCCTTTTGCATAACTTTTGAATCAATCTGTGATTCTAAATCAGTGTCTCCCATGGTCACGAAACTGGCAGTATGCTCCCGTGAATTCATTCTCTGACCCAATTCGCCAATTGTCAAGTTTTGAGGGATCTCATAATCTTCTTTCAGATTGGGAATTCCCATATGAAACTGTTTCATATTCTGCTCCAGAATCCCATAGTCACCTCTGTTTTTCTCAGATCCAGTCCTTGGCCCTTCGTCCCTCTCTTTTAAATTCTGGAGATCAGGTGGCAATTCCAGTAGTTTCTCTATCAGGGCATCCGAATTTGCAGTGTCATAAATATCATCTCAACAACCGTGACAAATATCCATGATGTTTGATTCACGCCCATCATCAAACCCATCTACTCGGTCTTTCTTTTTGGCCTGTTGACTATCCATACCTACAGAAGAAATGACAACTGTACACTTAGGCCTAATACTTTCAGCACATAAAGGTATAGCCCCACATCTAGAAATTAAGTTCATGTTATATTTAAGATCAAACAGAGCCATGGATGAGTTTATTTGATCTTATGCAAAATACTTCATAGATAGACCTGCCAATTCTGAATATACAAATGGCAGCAGTGAATGACATAAGACCAGAACGTGTACCTAGACAATTTTCCCGAAGCAAGTTAGAATCCCTGGGACTGATATGATTGTCCCAGGTCCCTGATTGGGAACAGCTGCAAGTAGTCTTCTTCATTGGATGGGTATCAGAGTTAATCAATATGATGCTTTGGCAAGTATTCTCCATAAAAACGCTGAAAAAACCAACCTTGAAATGCAGAATTGAACTGCTGGAAAGCCAAACAATGGACAGGAACCTGGTAAAGGATATTTTGTAGACCTTGATAATATATTAAAATGTCATCACTTCTGCTTGGTTGTTGGTGGATTATCCTAACTCCCAAGAAAACCTTGCTTAGATTGTGCCAGATATTACTTAATGCTGAGACTATTACTGCAAGATGATTTGTTCATTTGAATCTCTTGTGCTGAGATCAGCCCCCTTATAAGTAAGTGCATTGGTTTATGAGTTAAATGTTATATAGACTTGCATAAAACTTATTGTTTTAAGTTTCAGGTCAATGATTTATCTTCAGTAATAATTCTTGACAAGTTAATGCTAGTGGGGAAGGCCACCCCATTCATAATGTCAATGATAATTTTGGAGTTCTCTGCAATTTTGATGTCTCAAACGTCTAATTTGGATGTCAGTTTTAGGCCTTTGCATAAAATGTGTCCTGCAATATTATTTGTGGTTTGGTCACATGCTCATGCAGAAACCAGGAGGCCGAAGTTCTGAGTGTATCCCTGTGCTAGAAGGCAGAAAGTCCTGTGATATAATTCTGTGAAAGAAGGCCGAGAGCCTGTGATTTGTATCCTGAGGTAGAGGGCCAAAACTCTGTGATTCATATATGTGGAAGAGGGCTGAAGGTCTGTGGTACATACCCAATACATGCACAGATTTGCAAACAGATTTCAACAGATCTTCTAATACAAGTCACTAATCAACAGAAGATGCCACCAAGCATCCTAGCAAAGTCGTCATCATCATCATCTTCTAGAAAGTCTTCATCTTCTTGCTCATCTTCATTCCTTTCCCACTCTTCATTGTCCTCATTCTCTGCATGTTCCAAATCATACTCTTCATGGTTAACATCTTCATCTTCATTGCTGTGAACAACATCATTCATTACTGCATCTTCCTGGTCATCCACTACAACAGGCTTTGCTCCATTTGAAAAGGCTGATGGTTTGTCTTCTACAAGAGTATCCACGTCATTGGATGCCTCAGTGTCATCCACCCCAGGAGTAAAAGTGGGCAGTTCAGATGTATAACTGTCACCAGCTGGAACTTGGCACCCATTCAACCCATGGATTCACTATATATTGAAGTCATCCTTCCTCTCCAAGCACAACTCGCTTTGAGCATCAAGCAAGAATATCTCTAGCCATATGAAGCAAGTCAAAGAGCAGATCAAGGATAGTGAAGGCAAGTCGAAGGGTTAAATTTCTTTGTTACATATCTCTTGAAAGGGATGAGTTTTTTCTGTAGTGTTTCTCTGTGCAAAGAAGCCAAATCTCTGTGGATCAAGGAGGCCAAATCAGCTCTGTGAAAGAGGCTGTATCTCTGTGGTTTGTCTCTGTGCTAAGAGGCCATATTTCTGAGGAACCAGGAGGCCGAAGTTCTGAGTGTATCCCTGTGCTAGAAGGCAGAAAGTCCTGTGATATAATTCTATGAAAGAAGGCCGAGAGCCTGTGATTTGTATCCTGAGGTAGAGGGCCAAAACTCTGTGATTCATATATGTGGAAGAGGGCTGAAGGTCTGTGGTACATACCCAATACATGCACAGATTTGCAAACAGATTTCAACAGATCTTCTAATACAAGTCACTAATCAACAGAAGATGCCACCAAGCTTCCTAGCAAAGTCGTCATCATCATCATCTTCTAGAAAGTCTTCATCTTCTTGCTCATCTTCATTCCTTTCCCACTCTTCATTGTCCTCATTCTCTGCATGTTCCAAATCGTACTCTTCATGGTCAACATCTTCATCTTCATTGCTGTGAACAACATCATTCATTACTGCATCTTCCTGGTCATCCACTACAACAGGCTTTGCTCCATTTGAAAAGGCTGATGGTTTGTCTTCTACAAGAGTATCCACGTCATTGGATGCCTCAGTGTCATCCACCCCAGGAGTAAAAGTGGGCAGTTCAGATGTATAACTGTCACCAGCTGGAACTTGGCACCCATTCAACCCATGGATTCACTATATATTGAAGTCATCCTTCCTCTCCAAGCACAACTCGCTTTGAGCATCAAGCAAGAATATCTCTAGCCATATGAAGCAAGTCAAGGAGAAGATCAAGGATAGTGAAGGCAAGTCGAAGGGTTAAATTTCTTTGTTACATATCTCTTGAAAGGGATGAGTTTTTTCTGTAGTGTTTCTCTGTGCAAAGAAGCCAAATCTCTGTGGATCAAGGAGGCCAAATCAGCTCTGTGAAAGAGGTTGTATCTCTGTGGTTTGTCTTTGTGCTAAGAGGCCATATTTCTGAGGAACCAGGAGGCCGAAGTTCTGAGTGTATCCCTGTGCTAGAAGGCAGAAAGTCCTGTGATATAATTCTGTGAAAGAAGGCCGAGAGCCTGTGATTTGTATCCTGAGGTAGAGGGCCAAAACTCTGTGATTCATATATGTGGAAGAGGGCTGAAAGTCTGTGGTACATACCCAATACATGCACAGATTTGCAAACAGATTTCAACAGATCTTCTAATACAAGTCACTAATCAACAGAAGATGCCACCAAGCATCCTAGCAAAGTCGTCATCATCATCATCTTCTAGAAAGTCTTCATCTTCTTCCTCATCTTCATTCCTTTCCCACTCTTCATTGTCCTCATTCTCTGCATGTTCCAAATCATACTCTTCATGGTCAACATCTTCATCTTCATTGCTGTGAACAGCATCATTCATTACTGCATCTTCCTGGTCATCCACTACAACAGGCTTTGCTCCATTTGAAAAGGCTGATGGTTTGTCTTCTACAAGAGTATCCACGTCATTGGATGCCTCAGTGTCATCCACCCCAGGAGTAAAAGTGGGCAGTTCAGATGTATAACTGTCACTAGCTGGAACTTGGCACCCATTCAACCCATGGATTCCCTATATATTGAAGTCATCCTTCCTCCTCTCCAAGCACAACTCGCTTTGAGCATCAAGCAATAATATCTCTAGCCATATGAAGCAAGTCAAGGAGCAGATCAAGGATAGTGAAGGCAAGTCGAAGGGTTAAATTTCTTTGTTACATATCTCTTGAAAGGGCTGAGTTTTTTCTGTAGTGTTTCTCTGTGCAAAGAAGCCATATCTCTGTGGATCAAGGAGGCCAAATCAGCTCTCTGAAAGAGGCTGTATCTCTGTGGTTTGTCTCTGTGCTAAGAGGCCATATTTCTGAGGAACCAGGAGGCCGAAGTTCTGAGTGTATCCCTGTGCTAGAAGGCAGAAAGTCCTGTGATATAATTCTGTGAAAGAAGGCCGAGAGCCTGTGATTTGTATCCTGAGGTAGAGGGCCAAAACTCTGTGATTCATATATGTGGAAGAGGGCTGAAGGTCTGTGGTACATACCTTTTCTAAAGGGGCCGAACTTCTGTTGGTTATCTCTGTGCAATAAGGGCAACACCTTCTATCTCTATGATTGCAATCAGGGCTGACTTGGACACTTGGTGGATGCTCTTGCTGGTCAGTTTATCCAGAGCTTTGACTTTGATATCTCTTGTTGAATTTGATTCTCTAAGGAAAGGATTGCTGGGTTTTTACCCCTACTGGGTTTTCCCAGGATAAACCTTTGTCTTGTTCTTGTGCATTGAGATATCTTATTTTCTTCTATTGTTAATGGTTAAATTTCTAAAATATAATTGCTTGATGAAGAAGTTGTAAATGCTAAGAGAAGACATAATCATCCGAAGTAATTATCAATTTTCAAAAATAAGTACTGGTCTACATTGTACTTGAAAAATCAACAGTTCTAGCATAAAAGTGCAGCAACATCACCCTTGTTAACCACACTGTACTTGAAAAATCAACAGTTCTAGCATAAAAGTGCAGCAACATCACCGTTGTTAACCACAACTAGGTCGATAGAAGCAACATCAATTTTTTTAAAGAGCTACGAAAGGTAAAACAGGGGTGGCAGGCACAAGGGGAGTGCAAGGTGGGGGAGGGTCAATCTTGCCTTTGAAGAAATCAAGAAGCAACTTATTCATGGGGATTAAACAAAAACACCAAAAACTAGGACAAAGCTTTTGCTTTAATGCAAGGGGTGATGGATTCTATGGAAATAATTCATCATATGATCGATCACGCATAGCCACAAGAACCTCAGATCTGTGACAACTCCTTGGTGGATGAGATGACAATTGCAGCATGTACTCTCCAACCTGGGACAATAAGAATAAAAGAAGGACATTGTTATCTTCCATGAACTTTAAATTCACTCTCAACATGTAATGCATTACATTACAGTAGACAAGTGGAAAATCATATCAACAACCGTAGATGTTAAATCGGCTTCATCTCTATGTACAACCTCATACCTATTGCTGCAGGGTGTAATTGAATTATACGTTGTCAAGATGACACAGCCTGAAGCACGTGGTACTAAGTCCAAAACAAGCTGGAACCCATCACCATTTGTATACCTTGCTATTTCATTTCGCCAACTGCAAAGCTCTAAAGTGGGTGTCATACATTTTGGCTTTGTACAGTTTTGGAAGTGGTCTGGAAACTGTCTCTTTCCACCAAGGACTAGAAGCTCATGCAGACTCAAGTTTGTGAAGATGGACATTACACATGAACATTGGACTTCATAGAAGTGAAAGTTACAACAAACGAAGCTCAAGAATGCCTCTCACTGTATGTGAGAAAATCGGAGGGCTGGCAAAAATACTGGGAGCAAAAAAATTCATTAGACACATAGGTGATTCAAAGGCAAACGAATAGAAGAAAGCCAAAGATATGAGGGAGACTACTCTTGCAAGTCTACATGTGACTATCTCCACAAGTCTGAGTAATGGGAGAATAGTTGACATGTTATCCACTTGGTACTGCAATGGTCAAAGCATGGGTCAACCTGTGGGACTCATAATTTCCACATACAAATTCAATTTGGGTTTATCTTTTGATTGATAGAAAGCTCTCAATGAAATGAATGGTGTTAAAGATTTGGATCTTAATTCACAAAGTTCTCACCCATATAAAATAGTCGTTTAATACCCCAGACAATCTCTAAAGTTCTAGAGCAGCAAATCACCAAAATAGGATCTCCCCTAAAACAGGCCTACAAGTCCATGGCTCCAATTTTCCACTCAAAAATTACCAAACCGAATGGAAAATTATGTGGTGATTTTCTAAGCACAACCAAGAACTCCACAAGGATAACATGATCCCTATTTAGCAAATACACCGGCTGCCTGCTCAAATGCCTGGTACCTATAATCATAGCGCTGTATGGATAAAAACTGATGACTACGAGTTACGTTGGCTCTATACATTGATGACAGTTTCTTTAGCTTTGCCAACAATCATTGTACTCTAGTATAGACTAAATGGACACTGGAATTTCCATTATCCAGAAGATGGAATCTTACCCAAGGCATTAACAAAAGTTGTTGTTAACCCACAACTAGTTGAAAATAATCTCCATCATCATAACAAACTTTATGTCCATAATATGCACAAATGGTATCACATGATACATCTCCCAAACCAATGGAGTCCAACTAAAGTCTAATCCAAGATCCTCCATTCTCAACACTTTATACATAAAAAAAACTTGTCTGTAATCGGCCTGTCTTTGCACTTTTTGGGGCAATTGCTAGTTATATTAAGTTACTTGAAAAATCGGTCTCCTACAATGTATTTTAGGTATCAGAGGAGGGAAATGGTTATTTCCATTGATTGAGGAATCATTTAGGCAATTTCAGTCTTGTAGAAAAGATTTGTGTTGGTTTAGCGTGGGCGCCAAACTTTTTCATTGTCATCTAATTAATGAATGCAATAGGTTGACCATAACAAAATATCCATTTTCAGAATACACATTATCATCCGCCCTTGCTTTCAACAATGCCCATTCACATGTTGCTATTCTTCCCCACTCTATGCCTTACGGCGTTTCCTTTGCAACATAAGGTGCAAATGCTAGTTAACATTTTACTAAAATATTACTTTTACTTACTTCCATATCGCACTACTTCTATGACGTTGCACCGGTTTGTGCAAATGCTAGTTCAATATACTATGTAGGGTTTCAGGGTCGGCGATAATGCTCTTTAACTTTTTAAAACATTTATATCTTAAAATGGGTTGTTATATCGGATGTAGGGTTTCAGGTCCGCAGATATATCCTTCTCGGAGGGGTTTCAGGAGGGCCTCTTAGGCCATGCCCCCTTTTCAGGTACACACATTTGCAAATATTTGCATTGTGCTATTAATTGTGCTATTTTTCTTTCCAGGCGGCGGATTGACTTGATCGGTGCACGGACAAAGGTGCATTTTTGGATAACCGATGCGGCTGGTTCAGATCCTCATATGCAATCGGATAGAGGTGAGTCTAAGCCTTGATTTATTTTGTCCCTCTCAACCCATATTCTCTTATCACGATGTCTTTTTTGTTTTGTATTTCCGCTTCACATTTTCCAGAAGAGGTGTTGCTTATATTTGCTTTCACAGACTCACAGCAGGCATATTTTTTCAATCTGTGTTTTTTTTTGGCGCATTTATTGGCTTACATATCGATTGATATTGATATATTTTCCCTCAATTTTTATAATCTTTTATTTCATCTGAGTATAAAGAGATACATTCTGTAAATGCTTTAAGCTTCGAGAAATATCAGAACGAAAATATACATTCTTTGCTAAGCCTGAAGAAGGCATTGATATTGATTGAAGGGTCCTGTAACTTCTCTAAAATTCAGAATTCTTCTTTTGAGGCACTTGGATCATTTTCAGAATACTGACTATCATAAGAATCCCCATTCGAGGATGCAGAAATATGTTCATGTAAGATATGACAATCCTTGATTTCACTTCATAACCTTGAACCCTCAGCCAACTGTAGTCCTTCCTTCCTCAAGGTGTTTGCTTCACCATTTAATTCTTTGTAGACATGTTCAAAGCGCTCTGAAATAAAAACGGACAGAACGTTTGATTTCATCTTCTACTACTGCCATTCATCCAATTAATTACCAACAACTGATGAATTTAGTAACACTTGTTTAACAGATTCTTCTCCTACAGGAAAGTAGCACAGTCTGAATTTAAAGGCTAATCGAAACTGTAATCTGAATGTTGTTTGAGCCTATAAACAGACACAGTTAGAAAACATGCACAGAACATGTAGATCACTGTCGAGAACCCCTGTTAATGCTATTCCATTATCATTGAATAAAAATATGCATCACTAACATATCTCAGTGCAAAATGCACTGCCCCCTTCCAAGTATTAGAACTTGTGTTTTGTGGCAACCTGATGAAATTGCCTAGGCTGCACCATGTACTGAAAGTGTTGACTGCAAACAAATGTTAGGCCTTGTGTTAACTAAGTACATGAGGAAACCTATCAATTCCCTGTATACATATGTTCATCAAATCTACTACCACAGGGGAGTAGCCATGGGTTTGCAGTACATCATTTGAAATCTCATCAGAATTTCAATTGCATACACTGTAGTAGCCATGGGTTTGCAGTCCATCATTTGAAATCTTCTAAGAATTTCAATTACATACTTTTTCTGTCCAAGGAACACTTCACCTGCACTTTGCTACACCCCTAGAGCCATCAATAGTGCTTCAAGTCATGACCAATTCTCTTGCCAATTTTGCCCTGCACCAGTTTGTGGACCCCTTTTAACTTCCTGTGAGTGTAAGATTGTCTACATATGGGACTAAAACAAGCAGATTAGAATGATCTACCAAATTGTAAAATAAGAATCTGCATCTGTCTCAGTGAAACCCAAATCTGAAAGTTACTCATCGATCTTGGAGTGCCATGCAAATGGTGCCTGTTTCAACTCATAAAGGGCCTACTTCAACTTGTAAACATGGGTCCAATCCTTACCCCTATATATATTTGTCTATGTTTTGGCATCGTAAGTTCAAATAGTTTTCCTTCTTCGAAGGAATCGACAGGAGTTCTCTTTTCTCTCTACAGGATTCGAAACTGGGTGGATCTCAGCTATAGGAATAGAAATAACTTTAGTTGTCTCAGAAGAGTTCGATCGAATACTATGGCGGTGAAATTAACCGAAGAGCAGATTTCTGAGTTCAAGTAGGCCTTCAGCCTCTTTGACAAGGATGGCAATGGTAAATGATTTAATTTATTCAAGCGTTTAGGGTTTGATGTGTTTCTTTACATGCAAGTAACTACGCAATGATCAAGATCCATATCTCTGACCATATGCAGTCGGAATGTTGCTGAGACTTGCACATTTTTCACTAATTAAGTACCACAATTCTTCTCTATTCCTCTTCGATTTTTCTTTAAAACTCTAGTATTCGACTTAGTCCTGTCAATTTGACAAAATAAAGAGATATTTAAGGGAGAAAATAAAGGGATTTCATGCAGAGAGAATAATTCATAGTAACTCATAGTTTCCTAGGGTGTTCGGGTGTTCGAGAGGAGGATGAATAATTCAACAATTATATTAATGCACCCAACTCCTCTCCCAGCGCGATCTGAAGTAACTATTTCAATTCAATTAAGTGAATTCGAACTTTGTACCGCTCTGTACATCAGTTGATTTGAAATATTCAAAATAATATTGATCTCAGATATCCCCGCATGAATTGACTATTTCAGTTCAGCAAATTCAAACTCTGTACCCTCTGTACAACAGTCTATTTGAAATATTGAAAATAATATTGATCTCAGATATCCCCACTGCATGTGATGTGATTTGATTGATAGTCTATCCCTAAACTGATATAAGCTATAAAGTGCTAACTTCTTCCCTATGAAATGCACATGCAGACCATGTCACTATCTCCCCTGTAAAAAATGAATTCAGAAAGACTGAAAAATAAAACAGAACTGACTCATCTAACTTTAGCACTTTATCTTTAACCTAAAGTATAATGATAAAATTATCTTATTCTTTTTATGGCTGGTCCATACATGCATGTGTGTGCCCTTATTGCTGGAATAGTAAAATTTGTGATGTGCTCCTATTGTCTATTTATTGCTGCATTCTCACCAACAGATCATTATGCTGTTTGGAATTTAATGCTGCATGGATTTGTGTAATGCTACTGTAATATAAGGTGCCCAGATCTGCCATGTGTGCTCCAACCTAGTAGAAGATGATCTGGGGTACACTATCTAACAACAATGAGCCAACAAACACTGGTATTTTTTTAAATGCCACTGTGGGCTGCTAGCTTTTAGAGTATTGTTAGGGAAATAAGCTCGGTGTAGTTATTTGATCCTCACCTAAATCTGTTTTAAATTTGATACAGTGAGAGTTATTGAGATAGAGAACACGTATGGCTTCCCTTTTTTGGGGGGTACCTTGACTAGCTCCATCAAAGTAATCCCCATGTTCCAGATTTGTCCATAGGAGCACGAATCAACTTTTTCTGTGTTGGGGTTGATGAAAAAGCTTTGAAGTTTGAGAAGATTGACTGACCTTGGAAGGCACATTGAAAGAGTTATATACCTGTCTTCAAAGATTTCAACATTTCTATCTTTCTAGATTCCCTATGATACTATTAGAGGAAGGCCTTTGAGGACTGAGTTTTGCTACCACTTTTTAGAGCACTCTTCAGCATAACCTCCTTGTCCACAGTCCTTTATCCTTGTCAAACCATCCAGATTTCCTTTATTAAGGACAAAATATCAGTAAGTGGTCTATGTTCTTTTCAACTCTTTTACACATGATACATTTGCTTGGACTTGATCCATTTCTTCTCTTAAGAACTTCCTATGTGGGTGCTCTATTTAAGATTGCCAACTGCATGTAAATAATGAACTTTTGAAAGGTTCTTATCCAGATGTGCTTCCACCATGAGAGTGTGCATTCTGGTCTGTCCAGGGTACACGATTCTTATCCTAACTTTGGAGTGTAAATCCCCAAGGCTGGATTTTAGACCAGACATGTTCATCATCAGAGTCTTTTATATAGGCATGGCACACTTTTGATTTGTTTATAAATCCTTTTGATTGAATATTTTCTTGGCCTTTGAGTCGTCTCTCTGTTCAGTGCTATTCCAATCTTGTTGGCAAATGGAGGAGTTTCCTGGTCCAGCTTCCTGGTCTAGATTGAAGGGAGTTTATTACTGCTTCTGGCAGCTTGTACTCAGCTCCACTGCTTATCCATGGGTCTATACTGATCTTCGCCTTAGCCTCATTGCAAACCT
>APFE030881979.1:40823-51015 GCA_000404065.3 Pinus taeda | reverse complement strand
TCATCTAACACAGTGCCAGGCAGCGCCATATGGGAGGCATAGGCGGTGACCCAGAAAGGCACATGGGATGGAAGGGGAGGGGCAGTCGAACAACTCCAATCGAAGGAGATGACCGAACTACTTGGTGGAGGAACCATATGGTTGCCCCCCTGCTCAGAAGGGACCGAATCATAATTCTCCAGAGAGGTTGGGATGGGAAGACCATCATCGAGCTCAAGAGAATCCGACGAGACGAGAAGAACATGGGAATTTGACTCTTCCGAAACAGAATGGTCGACAGGAGGTGAACTCCAGTCGACACTCTTTCCGACCAATGGTTGGTCTGGAACAGGCTGGGCATAGCCAGGTTCGAGAAAAGAGGCCTGGACAAGAGGAGAATGTGAACCAATCTCATTGTCGAGAGGCGAACGATCTGCAGCTGCAGATAGACATTGATATCCAACGGGGAGTTTGGGCGGGAGGGCTGGGAGACTTTACAAAACAACGGAGGCTTTATCCATGAGTGGACAAAGGTGAAGGGGATGATTGCCTTCACAAAGTCTACAGGGGATTCGAATCTTCCCATTTCCCTTACCATTCCCAACTGAAGAGGTAACATCGCCGTGAGCATCAGCGGACGATGAGGGGCGGGCTAGATCACGGGACCATACTTCTAAGATCCTAGGGATGCCAGGACAATCACGAAGAAGATGGTCCTCCTTGCATAATCGACAAGGAAACTTAACCTTCCGCGGAGGAGCGGAAAGGGGCCTGACTTCAGGTGTTCTTACGGGAACAGTCGTTCTTGTAACCTCTCTCTTGAGAGACTTCTTCTTCTTGGTCTTCTTCTTCTTCTTCTTAGCCACCTGGTTACTTGAATCAAAACTTTCACCAGGCAAAGTACAAGAAGGAGATGTAGGAGTAGGCGTCGAAGGAGAGAGGTCCACCTTAGGTTCAACATGATGTTGCGCAGGTGGAGGGACTGATGAAGTATCAGCCGACACGGTAGGGACCAAAGAGGTTGAGAACAACCAAACAGGCAACCCGACTGTTAACCCTGGAAGGGATAATGTCACCATATAAGGAGCACCAACATTCCCAAGAGGAGGGAAATGACTAGGGTTCCCGTCAGGAGGGTAACTTAGGTTGGTGAACCCAGGAAAAGTTGCCATAGGAACCAAAAAGAATCCTATCTAAACTAACACACACAAGATCTAACCAGGTAATGTTATCGTGGCCAAATAAATTTTAAGACGCAGGAACTGAACTTGACCTTTTCATGTTTCGAGAGTCGAGAAAAGGACGAAAAGATGACTCTATCTACTTTGAATGTTTAATGAGCACAAAGTGACAAGACGCTCACTTACACCTTTTCTTTTAGAGAGTCTGAAAAGGATCAAAAGCGACTACTCTGGAAGTTCTCTAGGAAAAAGGTTTACCAAGCAACCCGTAAAACTGCTATATACACCTTGGCAATCGTATGAGAACCAAGGACTTTACGTACTGCAGTCAATCTTCCCGAATGCTGTGTTCGGTGCGTTACGGTTCACAAGGCGGCAGACTCGGCTTCCTATGGATAAAGGATGCAAGCCTAATGGAGTCTCCCCATATATACGCGACGGTACGTGGGAGCCCAATCCGTACTAGCACTTATCGTTTCACCGTGGAGGAATCACCCAACCACTCAACATTAAGCTACTAGGTTTAAAGACGCCGGAACACGTCTCTAGCCTAGACCTCTAGATATTTTCGTTAAGTTCCAATGCGTTTTTAGATAAATTTGGTTTATTTTACAGTTGGTCTTGAATTAGATTTGAGTTTCAGGTCCTACCGTATGATCTCTCAGAAATACCTAAATGCAACTATATGCCAAAGATCATCATTTTGTTCGATGAATTCTAGCTAAAAGACAGTTAAGGATCTTTCAAACAAACAAAACGAATTCAAGCAATAACGCAACCTAATGCAACTAACAGCAAGGAAATGGAACTTTTCTTTTGAAAGCACAAAATAACGAAATGCTCTTTCCTTTTAACCATTAATGCAAAAGATACTAGTTCGCTCTACTTTTTCAATGACATAAAAGTTCTTCTTTAAAATGAATTAGAGAGATAGCAACACTAAGTGAAAAGCTAAATCACTCAATGCACACACAAGACAATTCCCAAGTCACTAAAACCAGTTTCCCAAATCGAAGGAAAACAAAGGCTTATGAGCTATTGTAATCTAAGCTCAACAAGACAATGAGGAATTCAACGGAGGAAAGCAAACTGCTTGGAACACAATCAATCACTCTCAACAATCACCAAACAAACGTGAAAACAAGAACGAAGTTGGCTGGCCAACCAAGAACACCAAATCCCGAACGGGAGGCTAGACACACACGACCACTAGATGCCCTAGGGTTTGAGTGTGAAATCAATGGAGACAAGCAAACACCCGAAGGATGAGACTCCACGACCAGAGAAACGACGGTCTGACACACTTCAGTAATCGCAAAAAGTCAAGACAAAACATAAACCAAGCAACAAGAGCAAAAATGAAGGCTTTGCACAAACCGAAAACAAGCGATAAACGAGCTCTCGTGGAAGGAGGCCTCGCAAGCAAGCGAGTCACAGCTTAAACAAAGTTATCAAGCCAAAAGCCAAGTAGAAAAAGCAGGGGAGAGGCAAAACCAAGAGGTTCAGTAGGCCAATTTGGACAAAAAGAAGTTTTACATGATCAGCGCGGGTGACCCCACAGCAACAAAGCGATGACAGAAAAGTGTCTGTAGCAACTTTGCGTTGTCAGCGCGGAAGGACACGAATAAAGAGCGCTGGCCCGAAAAACCAAGTCAGCGCGACTGTTTGAATGTAAAGGCGCGATGACAGAGACAACAAAGAAGACAATATGCGATTTCAGCGCAGCTGTTTTAAAATAAAACGCGTTGAGGCTGAAAAAC
This sequence comes from Pinus taeda, assembly GCA_000404065.3. Lineage (NCBI taxonomy): Eukaryota > Viridiplantae > Streptophyta > Pinopsida > Pinales > Pinaceae > Pinus > Pinus taeda. The sequence goes on along the minus strand of APFE030881979.1, from coordinate 48,095 downwards.
AAGTAAAATTGAGCAAAAACTTCCAAACCAAAACAACAGGTTTTTAAGGAAATTAAGGTAGTCCCCAGGATGAACCAGGAAACAAACCAACAACAAAACAATCCCCAAACCTTGATAAAGGAGGAATAATCAAAACAAAGGTGACATACAAAGAGACAAGCAATCTCCCCAGCGGAGTCGCCAAATTGTTGGAGAGGTAAATCCCCTCTACGGATAGAGGCGATCCCTACTAGCCCAAAGGGGGTGTAGCAACAATCAAACAATGCTATACTGCAGGTTCCTAGTTGTAGTTAACAAGTGGGTAAGAGAAACCTACTTGGATTCCAAGCTATGTTGTCGAAAGAGATGATCCTCTCGCTCCTTCGCTCCAGCCGATCACAATTCTCCGCTATCCCCGCGGACGAACACCTGCACAAGCAAAGAGAGAAAACACAAGCGTAAAACCTACTAACAACAACTATGTATCAGTCAGGAAGGATACAATTTACATTAATCATTCATAAGACAAATGGAAATGGAACCTTAAGCATAGTCATCTATCTTTATTAATCAGAAAATAGAGTAAGGTACAACCGGAGTCCTGACACTGAGTCCTTCTCTAGAGGGTCCAGCCAGCATATCTTCCAAGCATTCACCTTTGAAGCAAATCTCCCAAGTCAAAGAGGTCTCTCTCTCACATACAAGGCAACAAGCTGATGACCTTCCTCAAGCTCACAACAATCCTCACACAACACACCAAATGCCTACAAAGAGCAGCACTAATGCATTAAGAATTCCTCAATCAAAGTCTATATGTTCCAAACTAGCTGCTCATGGGCAATAGAGGAGGCTTATAAAGGAGAAGGAGTCTCCATGAATAGGTAAAGGATGAGCTTTCCCCCAAGATAAGTGGATGGTCAGTCGAACAGACATGCCAGAGAAAGGATGGCTACCTCAACAATGCTAACAACCAAGTTTGGAGGGATCTGGAAGGTTGGTTGTTAGAACAAATTCGCCCAAACAGGATCAGCGCGGCTGAGACACTGAGCTGGCGCGCTGACATCGCAGATCACTGTAGAGGAGGGTCGGTCAGCGCGCAACAGGACAAACGGAGGGTGCGTTGTTCGTAAAATTGGACCAGCGCAGAAAAGACGTGTGCTTCCGCGCTGGCAGCGCAGAAGTAACACTGGCCTCCGCCTGTCAGCGCGGTTATTCAATAAACAGATGCGATGATCCAGATAACTTAGGCAAAGAGGGTTTTTTGGCCATTTTGAGGAGCATGAGCATAGGTGAATGTGGTTTCACAACACAATAGGGAGACTGGCATGATGGCAGTGACATTTTACTGTGTAACAATGATAATGACCCTCAAGGTACTGTAGTACAATTCACATGGTGGAATACATGATTCAATGTCGAACACCATGCAAAATCTTTCGGTCAAAGGCCATTGATGTAAACTTGTCGCCGGAAGTGAGAAACTTGCCATTGAGGCATGTAAGCTTCAAAGTACTGAAAGGGTTGTTCCTAAGTCGACTTCTTGGATAATGAGCTGATGTCGACAAGAAGTGACCCATCATAGGAGGGCCTTAATGAATCCCACATCTATGATAGGGAATGGAGGAAATGATTTTGTGGAGGTGAAAACGATTCGATGATACAAGGTTCAGGGTGGCGGTCATGAAAAATGGAGAGTGAAGGTATTGCAGCGGATGAGGCATAAGTTGGGTTGGTGAATTCTCTGAGCGACTTCTCTTGAAAATATCAACAACACTAAAAATAGATCGGTAGCGTTAACCCCAAAAATGGATGGTACGAAGGACCAGTGGTGATATGACTAGTGAACAGAATAACCGAACTCGACTCAATCATGGTGACAGAGTGAAAGTGTCATGTTCAAGAGCGACCTGCTACCAATGAAGTTCTTCAATTTTTCTTCCCAATTTTTCCCGAGTCATTGCTGACAAGTACCTGTTTATTTTTTTCAAGCCTGAGGAGGATAACATATGCTTGTTCTATAATTTTCCCTTCGGGCAAACCTATCGCTATGTTTTAACGAGCCTAGTGACAGTGAAACTTGCTCTTGTCTGTAATCGACAAGTTTGTCGCTATTCTTTTAACGAGTTTAATGACAAAGATAACTCGGTCCTTTTCAGTTTTAGAGAGTCTGAAAAATATGAAAAGGAAACTCCAGTAATCGTTTTTCATAGTATAATCCCTTAAGTCCAAAAAAGTATAAAATAATACGAATTGGATGACTTTTCCAATCACTTTAACGAGCTGAAAAAGACAAGTGCTTGATCTTTTTGTGTAATGATCCCTCAGTTCCAAAAATATTAAATTATAGAGGAGGGATGACACTTCCAATCACTTTAATGAGCTGGAGATGCCAATTTCTCAACAATATTTTTATATTTTACGAGTCTAAAAAGAGCTTAAAAGAGACTCGGCTTTGAGGAACGAATGATATTTTCGGGTAGTAGCTGGTTCCAGGTAAGGTTTGGAACTTTTTAATCACGACAATGTAAAGAAGGTGGCTAACAAAATCACTCATCGCAGCTATTCCTCAAAAGGGTAAATAATCAAGTGGAGGCGTATGATGGGCCAAAAAGTTGAGGTGATGGTAAGAACATGACCGAGGCTCAAAAGTTGATAGAAATGCGATCACAAAGGTTATTTACCGAAGGTGGGTTCATTTTTTTAATGAGCTTGAACTCTATGGAAACATATGCTCATTGCTAGGTTTATTTTTTAACAAGATTGAACTTCGTGTAAACCTGCTCGTGCCAGTCATATAATAAGGACGTCTCTCATTAGTAGGATTATTTTTTAGGGAGCTTACCCCATGCGCAACTTTGCTCCAGAGCCTTTTGTATGCAAGCTAGGAATGACCAACTACTGTCCTAGGAGTTAAAGAACTACTGAGGTTAGGTAGGATATCTTCTCGACAGGAAACCTTTCCTTCACTTTGCCGATGCCATTTGGCCCTTGCAAAGGTGAATGGTTGATTAGAACAATCACCTAACTTAAGCAGTTGAAGTTAGTAAAAACCTACAGGGTTAGAGTTGCATTGGTCACTTTTCACTTGTGTACAAAAGGTTTGCATGCCCCCACGTATAAAGAGAAGTAGATTTTCTAGGTTACCATATGGAAGTTCTTGCATTAAAGAAAAGTTGTTTCATCTGCATTTGCATACAAAACACATCCTTGGCTCTATCCATCAAAATAGACAAAGGTGAATGGTTGGAGCTTCCACTCACATAACGATTGACAAGGGAATCCTTTTCCAGTCTAATCCCATTTTCCTAAATGGATGGGTGTATCAGACTAGTTATATATCTACGCAAAAACCTACTTTATACTTGGGGTTTTCCTGCCAAAGCAGACCAAGGCGCACCCCCCCCCCCCCCCCCCGGGGTTTAGTCACATTCACCAAATCCCTCACGCTCATCGGGTGGACAGACTGGAGGTTGATGAGACATTCCTTGTGCAAAAAGACTAGTTAGGGATGGCATTTGACTAGTAGGGATGCTCATTTTCATCCAAACACTAAAAGTAAGTTTCAAGACAAACAAAAATGCACTTTCACTCGCAAAAAGAAACTAAATAAAAAAAAGTTCAAGAAAGCAAAACCAAGTTTTCAAAAAGTTTTCTTCAAAAACAAAACAAAAATAACTTTTCAAAAGTGCTCTAAACAAGACTGAAACTTTATGATCGAAGAATAGGCAACAAAACACTTTGCAAGTTGACAACACAAAGTGGGTGTAAACTCAACAAAGATGTGTTTCAAGATGCTCTTAACAATCAAAAAGTAGCAACAAGAGCTTGGCAATAAAGACCAAAATATTGAAAAGACAACTTTCAAGAAAGTGTGAAACAACAACTTTCAAAAAGTAAGAAAAGCATATGGTCATAAAGATATAGTTTTGACATGCAAACCAAAAAAGTCACCAAAACAAAAATTAACACAAAGATTGAAATCAACCTTTCTGCCCTGAAGACACAGAGCAACCAAGATTCCTAGCAAGAAATCTTGTGTGCTTAAGCAAAAATGGTGACGTTTGCAATAAAACAAATAAGACCAACACTTTCCACAATCAAAGAGAATTTGAAATCATATACTTGCTGTAAAACTAAAGACTGACACAAAACAGTAACTGTTCAGGACTGAATCAGACCAGCAGACAGACCTTCAGAAATAAAAAGATTTGAAAAATCTTGAAAAATTTATGATATACATGACTGTGTTAGTTCACAGCTGCGTGTATACGCTATTTAGCCTAAGGAAACATGTGTATACGAAGGTTTACTTAAGGAAACATGCGTATGTACGCTTCTGTAAACTAGAAAAATAGCGTATATAAAAGATTACAAGAAAAAACAAAAAACAATCTGAAGAAACTGATCAAACTTATAATTCAAGTTCCTATAGGAACAGGCTGCATAGTAACAGTAAGAAAATAAACAGCTGAGCCCTGATTGGCTTGAATAAACCCAAATTAGGAACAAAAATACTGTCGTCCCCAGCAGAGTCCCTAATTCTGTTAAGGGATAAATTCCCCTAGGGTCTTGGGTTGATGCCCTAGTAGATCAAAGGTTATCTACATAGAGAAACACACATTCCACACAACCATAATGCTAATATAAACAAATTGAACGAAATGAAGTGCACCTGGGGGTCCTTCGTTTAGGAAGAACCAGCCAGGGTCCAAACCCTCTTGGAGATCCTTTTGCCTCTTCAACGTGCAAAAAAATCAATTCAAGAAAGAACAACAGTATATGGACTAAACATAATAAAAAAATCATCTTCATATCATATTAATAGGTAGTTAGTTATGCAATTAAAATGACCATTCATATATGAATCATAACACTGATATCATAAACATGAAGAAGATTTATATCAGGAACAAGACTAGTGTTTCTTTTATTATAGATAACTAAAGTACAAAAAGGAATAATTTCACCTGAGTCATCCTTTCGCAGGCTCCAAGCAGAACCATCCTCTGGATTCGTCCAATGTCAAGCCTTCAACAAACTCCTTCCATGGCTTACTCCATTATATATCAAGTAGTAGAAAGACATCATCACACAAGGAAAGAAGGGTTTCCTATAAATGGAGGAAGTGTTGGAAGCACTAGGATCTTCAAACCTGGTCAGGGATAATCTCAATAGAGTGATCTTTCTCTCTATTCTCTCTCCTTTAGGCCTTCCCATTGAAGCATTTTATACTTCTCCCAAACTATTTTTTTAGTTGGGAATTCATTGGGAATGGTTGGGCCACGGGCACTAATAGGTAATCAGCAGGTGAAACCCATGATCTCCACCCGAAATTAAGGAGATTTAATTTTCTTAAGTGTTTTAAGACATATACGTGGGTTGGGTATACACAGACCCGCATATACACACGTTTATCTCAGGGCAATGTTGCACATAGGGAGTAAACCACGTTTTTTAAATTTTGGACCAGGTCTGGAAGGAGGGGTTTTCCTAGGCCATGAATGCAGCATCACAAACATCAAGAGTGAGGTTTGGAGCTATAACAGTTGATAGTCTTAAACGTAAACATTAATCTCAGATTGATGAGTTTGCTAGTAAAAATAACCTTTCAGTATGATATATCCTCTTTCATATATAAAATCGTTATCATCATAATCTTCCAATAACTTCATGTTTCATTCAGTGCACCACATCAAATAATACTTGACATTTTCTATGTTGTTAATGGGTGCAACTACAACATAAACATCTCCTGCACAATAAGATAAGTGTAAATTCAAATCATAATTAACATGAAATTAACTTTATCAACATGGGCTTGATTTTATTATCTATTTTTAGATCTCTATATTTTAACTATTATCTAGATGCTTATACACAATGATTTTAAAAACATAAAACAGATATATATATATATATATATATATATATATATAATATATATATATATATATATATATATATATAATATATATCTATATATATATATATATATCCTTTGAAAGAAATTGAAATGTTACCTTCTCTAACAAGATCAGAAACTCGATCACCTTCATACGATACTATAGTCTCCTCTAAATCCATCTCCTCGAAGCATGCAATTCACATTTTCCCCTTTGTATTTAGTTTGGTATGTTGCAAAGCTTTTACATACATATTGTTTTCACAAACATCACTGGATTGTGTTTCCTTTATGCAAATAGGAGAAAAAACAAGAATATTTTATTTTATCAAATGTAAATGCATTTTGGTAATCCTTTGTTTTAATTGAATGCAATTTTCAATTCCCTTTTACTGTTTCAACTTCATATGTAATTGACCTATCTACATCTTGGACTCCAATATGCCAAAAAACCTATAGTAAATTCAAACAAGAATTTAAATATGTTATTTAAAATACAATTTTGTATACCAAAGATAATTGTCATCATACTGTTTAAACTATATAATTTATAAATGTTTAGAGTTAGAAAATTAATAAAAATTGTCATATATTAAAACTATATACAAGTTAATTTGTATATATGTACATACCTTCGTACATCCCTTGATGGGTTAGTCGCAATTCACATTTTCCCCTTTGTATTTAGTTTGGTATGTTGCAAAGATTTTACATACATATTGTTTTCACAAACATCACTGGATTATGTGTCTGTTACACTGAAATTTGTCACCATGACTATCTGCAGTTAATATGGCCCCATCAATAGCCATATTGTCCTCCTTGTCAAGCCCCATCTGCTCTTCATGTCAAACTTCAAAAAGAGAGAAAAGTCACTTAAAAACATGTTTATCTCTGGGTACGCAGGCTCTCTCTACCTTGCCTGCGTGTACGCACTCCAAACAAACTGTACCTGCGTACTTGTACGCTCTGTAAGCCAAAGGATGGGTGCGTACCCCTGTAAAGGTCAAAAGGCGCGAGTTTCATCTTTAAAAAGTTACTTGTGGTCACTTCTAGAGCCTTCTAGAAGACTGTTTGACGTGTATTGAGCGCCTCCAGATGGTTCATGCATCCCTATGATAGAGGAGCTTATCCCATCAAGAGAGGAGCTACCCCATCCAAAAGAGGGAGTATCCCATGATGTTGGAACTGAATAACGTCCTCTAGAATACTATAAATACAGGCATTGGGCCAGAGGAGGGAAAGTTGAAAGCTGAACATTCCAAAGGGTAAATGCTGCTGGAATTAGGACTTCCATTGTTGACTTGTGAGGAAAGATCATTATCCTTTCTTGTTGCCATATTGGGAGTGGGTGAGCTTGTCAAAGTAGAGGAAATCTCTTGTTGGACCCT
>APFE030881979.1:4306-30354 GCA_000404065.3 Pinus taeda | reverse complement strand
ACCAGTGCTGTACATACCGTTTTTGTCCCTTTTTAGCGGCTCCTCTCTTCTGGTCCATTCTTTAGTGGTTTCTGCTAGGTTTGGGTTCTCTGCTGCAAATTTCTTGACAAATTGTGTATTGTAGGTCGTCTGAGGCTCATTAAGATGATACATAAGCTTTAAGTCTTGCGTGGTGAATGATCCTATGAGCCCATGTACCTGAACTTTGAATTGTCTGCCTTGTAACTCTACATTGTCAAGTATCCATATGATCATATCTGTATACGGCAAAATCTTTGGTCTAGCTGCTATTCGGTGAAGAAATGAACATGCCAGCTCTTCTAAGGATGCCTCGGAAGAGTTTTGTGATCCCGCGGCGCTATCAACCTTCATCACTTTAGGATTTTATTCCTCCAGTAGCCTATAGATGCCTTCCCAGGTCGAAATTCCTGCGTCCCTGTTGCATGCAGTGTCTGTGTACAAGGGCGCCATCTCCTTCGTCTTTTCCTTCGTCTCGGAGCCTTGGGCTTTATGTTTCTTTCCCATTTTCTCCTGCATTCAGCTTTTGAATCTTCTTATCTCTTAGTTCCTGCAGATTACGAGCGAAGTGGAAATGACTGATTGAGAAAGGTGATGGGAGAGTTTTAAATGCAACAGATATACCAAATATGCCACCTTACGTGAAATAATTCTTTAGAAAAGCACGCGTCTTTATTTCATTAAATAACTGACAACTAATCCACTTACTATCATTAAAAGTGCATGATTTGGCGTCAGATTATGGTAAGTGGCTTTTCTTTGAATGGCGTGCCCAAAGGATTCGCGATTAAATGATTCATGATTTGCTTATGTTACATTGAAGATCGTGCCATCACAAGGGGCGCTAATCGCAAATCGCCAGATCATAGACTGCGCCATTGCGGCGATCGCAATATCGTAGGTCGCAACATCGCGGGTCGCAGGAGTTTGATGTTTGTTAAGTATTGCCATTTTATTTCTGCGATGTGCGATCTCGCGATCGGTGTTATCGCAGATCGACAGATTTTGAGGTTTTTCCTTATGAACATTACTTACTGCGATGCGATGTTAGGCTTAACGTGGGGGGGCCTTGTGCATTAATGCAATTTTTTAAAGACCTTTACCTTATCGTAGACTTAGGTTAAAAATATTCGAAAGACCTCTCTAAGCTTTTGATGGTAGCTTTATTTTGAAGAAGGAAAATTTGATTTTTCTCAAAATTAAACTAGGGGTCCCCATTCATTTAGCATTTTGGACAAACACTTAAATGAAAAAAGGGGGGGGTTGTTGCTGGCCACAACAGTTTGTTATAAATGGGGGTGTTGTTTCATAGTACAACAATTGGTGATTCACTTAGGAGAACCAGTTACCTCTAAGTAGTTTTTTGAAATTTCTAAAAACTTCCAAAGTAATTAGGGTTATAATAATAATGATTACATGAGTTATAAATTAAACAACATGTCTCTGGAATCATCATTGCTTGCTCAAATTATTTACTTAATTACTTTACTCTTGTAATGATAGAAGTATAAACATTTGCATCACCCAATAAAGTTTAAAGAAATATAGTAGCTATCTTTTGCAGATTAGTTTTTTGTAGTTTAGTTTTTTTTTTTTTTTTGTGTAAATTATGCTACTGCTATTATATTATACAAAAAGTGTTACAAAAAGAGTACATCCGCCATGCTAGGATGGCTGCCGCTGAACATTTGAGCGTGCTATGACTGAACATGAACTTGAAAAACTGTGGAACAAAGAGACTGTCCACTGACTCCAGACCCGAACCCATAACAGACTAGTTACATGCCAAATAGCTTTCTATCCCTGCTGAAGCGACACGGAGCTTCCATACTATCCAAAATAAAACACGTAACAGACACGGATCTTCCATGCAAACCCATAACAGACACGGATCTACCCTACCCGAACCCATTACAGACTCAGAGCTTCCATACATACCCTTCACAAGACACTTAACAGACATAACATACGATGATGAGAATCATTCAAAAACCATGGAACCGCCATTTTGGAACTGTGAGCGTGGCCAAACAGAGGACTTACTCATCCATGGAGGTGGACGGTTGTTCCTCCACCACTGGGCAGGCGTAGGGATCAGAGGCGCTTGAATCCATGTAGGGGGGATCATGGCGTGTAGGCTCACTTGTTCCCGCCGCTGCTCCCGCAACCGCACCTGAGGCCTCCGCAGGCTACAGTCGAGAGCTTTGAACAGGCGAGGGTGGTCGTGGCTCCACTGGAACTTCTGGCATGGCTGCGTGCTCGCATTTCTCGAGCCGGACTGTGACATAGTAGGTGGCGTTATCCAAAACGCAGGGGAACCGGAATCGAGTGGAAGGGTGAGAGCCGAGCGAGCACATCGCTGTGCCTCCCCGCCCTCTTCCTCTGCCTCGACCCCGCCGAGCACCTGGTGAGTTGATTTCCTCAGAGGGAGAGCTGAGTGAGGTTGAGGATCGTGGAGGAGAAGCACGACCTCGAGCGCCACCCCTTGAGCCAACCCATCGACTAATGAGTCGCATTCGTTCACGCGACATCCTGAAACCTTTCCGCCCGGAGTCCAAATGTGCCCTTCTCCACAAAGAAGCCGACCAGGTGAGTGAATAACAATATAAATGACACAATGGAAGGGTCCAGAACTTACCACCCCAAATTGCAGACAGGAAAAAACCAGAGCCACGCTGAGTGGAGTGCTCAAAGCCCAGAAGCTTTGAAGCTGACTAGAACGCACAGGTACCAGGGCCGTCTGAAGCAGACAATCAAGAAAGCCTGAGCGAACCAGGATGAAGACCAAGGCCTTCTGAGCAGAGGGCTGAGGTCTAAAGCCTGGCACACTCAACCATAACACCCTCATCCACGACCTGAGTAGATTGTTAACAAAACCCCGAGACCAAATGCAGACCATTCCCACCTTTGCCAACCTTTCACAATGCATCGTCAAGCGGAGGAGGCCGACTGAAATAATACGCAGCATGACCATTCTCCCATGCGGAGTTAAGGCCGCATTTAACCAGGCCGGATGGGGGAAGCTATCTCGAGACGCTTCCATCCACATGTCTGAAGCGGGCTGCCACTTGCCTCTTAATGAGGCGGCCCCTTCATTTACTTTCGCCCTAATCACCCGCAGCCGGGGGTTGAAGGTCCTGATTTGCCAGAGAGAGGCAATCCTGTTGAAGTTGAATGTCCTTTGAGTCATTGAGATTACCTGAGTAGGGGGAGCTATTCAGATTAACTCCTTGGTTGGCCAGGCGATCTGCTACCTTGTTGGCGAATCTCTTAACATGCTGAAAGATAATACTATTGGGACTCCTGAGCCGGTCCTCCAGTGCTTCTAGCCTGCTGAGCAATCTCCAACTGGAAGCTACTTTGGCAGCGGGTGATCCTGCCTGTATTCGAATGGCTGCATTGATGAGGATCAATGAGTCTCCTTCAGCTACCAGCGGATAGTACCCTTGTTGATCGGCTATACAGATGCCCTTCCATAGGCCTTCTAGTTCTGCAACATTGTTAGTGTCATTGCTGATGGAACCAAAGAAAATGTGCTGAATTATACCTTGATCGTTTCTAACAACACCACCGTATCCAGCTGGTCCTGGATTTCCTTTTGCTGTGCCATCGAAATTTAGTTTGAAGGCTGATGATACTGGGGGTGTCCAATGCACAGGGGAGACAAGCTTGGGAGATGATGTGGCAGGAGCCGAAGGAATGCCAGCTATGTGGAGATCCCATAATTTCCAGATATGTTGCTCTTGAGGTGAGGAGGGCCAATCTGTTTCCTGCCATGTTCTTATCGCCAGAGTTTCTTGAATGTTTTGTTTGAAAAGTAGCCAAAGGATGTCAAAAGGGCGCTTTTTATTGTTGAAAACTCTGTTATTCCTTTCCTTCCATAGGGACCAATATAGGAATCCTGGGATGAGAGACCACATAGAGTTCAGCAGCGGACTTTTATACGGCGACTTGTGCTAGGTTCTCAACAAGTTTGCAATATCTCCCTGACGGTGTCCTCTTCTTTGGTTGCATCGATCTATTTGATCCCAGAGTTGGGCCGCAAGGGGGCAGGTCTCCATGAGGTGCAGTATGGTTTCCGACTGGAGAGAGCAATTTGGACATATTGAGGGCCCAATGAATCCCCTTCTCTGCAGGTTGTCCCAGGTAAGAATGCATTTTTTGCTCAACAGCCATAAGAAGGTTGAGACCTTGGGCCAAAGTTTGGGTTGCCATATGTTATTCCATAGCGGATCTTTGTCATTTTTTCTTGGAGCATATCGCAATATGTAGGCCTCTTTCGTGGTGAATATTCCTTTTGTTGAGTTCCCCCACCTCAGTTTATCCTGCTTATTTGACTGCTTGATTTTCCTGTGGTTCAATTCTTCCTCAATATCTGCATGGGTCTCGCCTTGCCATCCTGGTTGCCAAGAGCAAGCTGGCTTCCATTGTTGGTAATTGTTGTTTGCTTGTTGTTGCCAGAATTGGGAGATGCGAACCAAATTGTGGCTCTACATATAAGTCTGCCAGAGTGGTTTGAGGAAAATCGTAGCAAGCTTTGGGAGTTGTTGCCACGAATCCTCCCAGAAATGCGCTGAGTTTCCCGAATGAACTTCCCAGAAACTGTACTCCTGGATGAATGCACTGTGAAGTTTAGCCGCATTCCAGATCATGGAGCCAGAGATGCTTGGACTGATTCTAATTAGATCCTCCCATTGACTGCCAGGCGCATACTTAGCTTGCCAGAGTTTTGCCCATGGTATTTGAGGTTTGACCAGCCAGTTCCACCATACTTTCACTCCCATGGTATGATTACTTTGCAAGGGATCCCGTAGGCCTAGTCCTCCGTTTGATTTTAGTTGGCATACTTCTGACCATTTAACAAGGGCCCATTTCCTGTTGAGACCTGTGGATCCCCATAGAAAGTTCCGCTGAAGATTTCGTATGGCTTTGAGGACCCACTTGGGAGCAGCTAATATGGAGAAGAGGTAAAGAGGCATAGCCTGGAGCACGGATTTGATCATTATAATGCGACTAGCTGTGTTCAGCAAACGGTATGTCTAGGAGGAGAGTCTAGCTTCCAGCTTGTCCAAGAGCGTTCGCAAGGACGCGTGCTTGAGAGCAGAGACCATAAGAGGGGCACCCAAGTATTTGGACAGGAGCGCTGCAATGGTGAATCCGAGGATGCACGCAATATTCCTTTGAATGGAGACAGGGGTATTGAAAAAGAAGAGCTGTGATTTAGAAGCATTGATTGAGGTACCCGAGGCTTCAGAGAACAGCTCAAGCAAGGCCTTGAAGGATTTAGCTTCGGAAGATGAAGGATGACCAAAGAGCATGGTGTCGTCGACAAACTGTTGATGAGATAAAGGGGAAAGGCCATGAAGCGCTATGCCTTTGATGGCTTGAGAAGAGACAGCATGATGAATAAGGCGGCTGAGCCCTTCCGCCATCAGAACAAATATGAAGGGCGAAAGGGGGTCCCCTTGCCGAATGCCCCATGTGGAGCGGAAAGGCAAAGATGGTGAGCCATTGAGAAGAACAGAGAAGCAGGGAGATGAGATGAGGCTCATGATCCATCGGGTCCAGGTTGCATTAAAGCCAAAGGCTAGCAACATCTGCTGAATATACTCCCAACTGAGCTTGTCAAAGGCTTTGGAGAGATCAAGCTTCATAATCATACCTGGTTTTTTAAGGATTTTTAGGGAATGGAGAACCTCATTTGAAAGGATGATGCCATCCATGATCTGGCGCCCTTCGACATATCCCGTTTGTTCCGAAAGGACGAGAAGAGGCAAGAGAGGTTTGAGCCGATTTGCCACTACTTTGGAGATGAGTTTATAAATTACATTACAGAGGGCTATGGGCCTGAATTTGTCAAGCGTATTGGCTTCTTCCCCTTTGGGAACCAGAGCAATGAACGTGGAGTTGAGAGAGGGTAGGAGCCAATGCATGGAACGAGATTCTTCCACTAGTTCCCAGACCTCTGTATGTATTAGTTCCCAGAAATCATGAAAAAAAATTGCAGTAAAGACATCAGGTCCAGGAGCCTTACCATCTTTTAACTGCGCCATTGCTTCCTCCACCTCTTGCTTTGTGACTGGTTGCAGCAAATTTTGGTTGTGTTCTTCCGTGATGAGCTTGGGGATGTGCCTAGTAACTTCTTGTATTGCTGCTATTCTGCTCCTGGTTTGTTCCTTGAGTGCTTCCTGAAAGTAATCCCTGAGTTATTTTTCCATGTCTTCATGCTTTTCTAATTTCTCCCCTTGGTTGTTATTGATGAAGGCAATGTTGTTATGCATTCGCCTTTGAATAGTAGAGCGATGGAAGAATTTTGTATTTTTTTCACCTTCTTTAAGCCATCTTATTCTGGATTTTTGGCGCCAGAGAATTTCCTCTTGTGATCTCCAAGCTTCTAACGCTGTCCATGTGGATTGCTCCTTGTCTGCCAATTCCTTTGTTCTGCCCTCTAGGATGATGGTTTGCTGTATGGTGCTCATTTCCTGCTCCAGATTTTGCATGGATTCCGTGATGTTCCCAAATTGAGTTTTATTCCAAACCTTCAACACTTGCTTGAGGTGTCGGAGTTTCTGTTGAAATATGAACATCTTTGCGCCTTCTGGGGGAGAGAATGACTTCCATGCCGCTTGGACCACCTCTTTGAAATTGGGATGACTGGACCAGAACGCTTCATATCTAAATGGTCGATTGCTGTGTTTTCCAGGTCTTGTCCATTGCAACATTACTGGCCAATGGTCCGATCCCCCCTGAGGTAAGATGGATGCGTGAAAGTCTTCGCCCAAGTGTATAGCGTTGTCTGAGATGAGAAAGCGGTCAAGTCGTGAGGCAATATTGTGTACTCCCCTGCGCTTGTTCGTCCATGTGAAGGTGCCATTGGAAGTTTGTATATCTATTAGCTGATTACTTCGAATGAAGTCTTTGAAACCAGTGCTGTCATCTTCTAGCTTCATGCGCCTCCTCTTTTTTCTCCCAGATGAGTGATAAGATTGAAATCGCCTCCACTGATCCACAATGGGAATTGTCTGGTTGAGTTTAAATCTGTTAATGCTTCCAGCACATCTAGCTTGTGATGCATATCTTGCGGGAAGTAGGTATTGGTGAGGAGCCCATGAATGTCCATTCCAATAAGATGAAAATTAGCTTGAATGAAATGGTGTGTAGCATGAAAGTCTTGGAGCATCAGAATCTGCGGATTCCATACAATGGATAGCCCGCCCGACGCTCCTACTGCGTCCACGGAGATTGATCTACTTCCACTCCAGGCTTTGTGGAGGATCTTTTCAAGCGTTGTACTCATACTTTTTGTTTCTTGTAGGAATACCACTGCTGGTTTTTCCAACTGTATCATATTTTTTAACATTTTGTGTTTCGAAGGACTGTTGAGCCCACGCATGTTCCAGGAGATGAGCTTCATGGGGAACTTTGGGGGTGGGGCTTATAAAACGTTGTCAACTTCGGAAATCTCCCAGATTCCATAAGTAATTCTCCTAAAATGATGGTTCTTTGCAAATCGGTTTTGCGCCCCCTTTTCTTTGTTTCTTTTTGGATTTTCTTGCCATCCCATGGACTACCTGCTTGTATTCCAAGACATTTGTTGTGCTGGGCTTTGGCAAGGACTCCTGCTAGTCTGTCTATTTCCCATGGGGGGATTGAATTATATTCTTTTTGCTTGCAAGCCTCTTCAAGTTTGAGTATATCCAGTCCATCTATACTTACCGTTTCTTGGTCTTCCTCCATAATAATGGGGATATTCTGAGGATCTTCTGTGACCCCTTCTTGCAAACTGAGGGCTAGTGCTGCATCAAGATCCATGGATGAGGGATGCATGTCAGCTTCTATAGCTGGCATTTTTGCATTTGAGTCATGAGGAGCATTGAAGACCACTGAAGAGGAAGGATCCATGGGGTTTTTTAGATCTTGGGATGACGATGGCGGCAAAGGCGTGGCCTGAGACTCATTCGGCTTTGAGGCAGGGGGATCTTGAGGAGAAAGGGCATGAAATCTATTTTGGGAGGGGACCTTCTTAGGGCTTGAGGGAATAGCAGCCTGTTTTTTGGTATGTCTGCGTCGAGAAGGCACTTTAATGAATCCCTCAGAGTCTTTGCTAGGCTCGTTAGCAGTAGATTTGAGCTGGGTGGTCAGGGGACAGTCCCGGAATAGATGACCATGTTCATGGCATTTACGACAGCGGAACGGGATATGTTCATAATCAAGAGGTTGAATCCATTCATAGTCATCGTGAAAAAGACTTACCGAGTCTACGAGGGTCTTCTTTAGATGCATCTGGACGCAAAGCCTGGCATATGAGGTGAATCTTCTGTTTTTGGTTTCCTCTGCAACTTTTATGAAGGTGCCAATGTGGTCGCCGATGTCCTTCAGCGTTTCTTCTCTCCAGTACTCTGAGGGGAGACCATACATGCGAATCCATACTGGAGCGTGACTGAGATCTTCTGTGTCAGGATTGAACCTGGGCTTCCAGTCTCGCAGGAAGAGACTAGCTGAGTTGAAGAAGTAAGGGCCTCCTTCAAATACTCTGATTTTGTCCTCCAGGCAGGTAAATATAGCAGTGAAGAAGCCTTTAGGGCCTAGTAGCAGCGACACATGCCCTTTGGGTTTCCATTTGGAGGCGATCCATCCATATAAAGCTTTTTTCGTTGGCCAGAAGCCAAGAAATTTTCCAATGAGTGCATGATCTTTCATGTATTGGATTTCGCCATTGATTCTATGGCTGGGAAGCTCAACTTTGATTCTTTCTGTCGCTTTTGGGATGCAAGTGGCCGATGTCACCTTTGGCTGTGACGCCCTTGGAGTAGTGTTCTCTTCTCCTTCCATGTCTGGGTGTTGTACTGATATGTCAGGCTGTTCAGAACTTTGACCTTGTTCTGGAAATGAACCAGGTGGAGGCGAGGAGATCACGGGCATGCCGCCGTTCCTTTGCTATTCATTTGAAGGAGGGGGGCATGAGATCCCGCCCCTCCCTTCCGAGAGGACATGACGTGATGTCCAATATAGGCCAGAACCGTTACTGCGTGAGATTCTGAGTTGAATGACGCCCTGAGAAAGTCTGATGGCGCAGAGGCGCAGGACTGCACATTGGCTGCAGGGTGCAGAGCTCAGAGGCTAGGGTTTTACGATCTAAGATGAATTGTTAGCAATGTTTTTTGTAGTTTAGTTATTTATCACAAATAGAGCCTATATTTCTAGCATGCCTTCATAGCCTCGATAGGGTTATCTTTTAACCAACAATGATTCATTGTACCATCTATATGAATTTTGAAATTTCAAAATGATATTCACTTGGATTGAATCTCAATTGGAAGACATTGTCTAGGCATGGTAACCTACTAATGAAAATTCCATTCAATGGTTGTAACTAAATAGAACAAGCTAGATTTTGATGAGACCCCTTGTCTTCTGAATGAGGAGACCATTAGCTACAACCTGTTTGGTATGAAGTATTGGTAATATTAGTTTAATCACTTCCATATGAACATGGTAAACTAACTCGTAATGAGACTTTTTATCTTTTAAGTTTTTTATATTTTAGATTACACTCTGAAGAAGGAAAATTTTTAACAGATGGGGTGGATCATTGGATGTTTTAAGAGTTTTGGGTGATAATGATAGAGTTTTTAAGATGTTGATCTGCAAAAATCTGTACTAGGTTAAAGATTCTTTTCTGGACTGATAACAAAACCTTCATATTCTATAAAGATAAGAGTTTGTTCAGAAAAAAATGTTTTAAGCAAGGTAAAGTTTTTCCAAAGAATCAAGTTTACTTTAGCACTCAAATGTCCTAATTATTCCTTTTAACTCTTACTTTCTTATAAAAGAGAAAAAAAAACAAAAATGTTATCAAAGATTTTATTTTGAAAAGCCAAAAGTAAATACTATTTGACCATAATTTTCCTAGAAAGAAATATGTTATAAAATTGGAAGAGGCTATCGCCTAGGAGAAGTACTTTTTCAAAATTTTCCCATTGACGGGCAAATAATCCTTCTTACTTGACAAGTCTTGTAGAAGAAATGTTGATTGTCCAATTTTTTCAATGATATGAAAAGGGCCAAGGCATAGTCTTTGGAATTTGGTATGCCTACCCTTTTCCTCATGTGCTTTGTCCCATTTCAGAACTAAGTCACCTACTTCAAGATTTTTATGACTAGCAGAATTTGTATCAAAAGAAGCTTTCACTAATTGTTGATGATGGAAGTGGGTTGCTTTAGCCTTTTCCCTTTATTCTTCAAGCTTGAGAATTTGAAATTGTCTGGCCTGGAGAGAAGATGAAGGATTTTCATCAATAAATTGTACAAGGGCAAGAGATGGGATTGCTACATTTGTGGGAAGAACAACTTCTTTTCCATAAACTAAAGCAAAAGGAGATGAACCAATAGAGGCTTTTTGAGTAATCCTATCTGCCCATAGAGCAAATGTTAATGCTTTGTGCCAATTCCTGTGATTTTGATCAATTGTCCTTTTGAAAATTCTAATGAGGTTCTTGTTTGTTTATTTTGTTAATCCATTACCTTGCAAATAATAATTGGCTGAATATTTCAACTTGAAACCTCACTTAAGAGGAAATTCTACCATTGTATTTCTAGAAAAGTAAGATTCATTATCAAGAATTAAAGCTAAGGGTAAGCCAAATATGGTAATTATTTACTAATCAATGAAGTCTATAATATTATCTATATTAGCTATCTTTAATGGGACAAATTCTACCCACTTAGTAAAGTAAGCAGTAGATGTAAGGATGTACCTATGATGTTTGGAAGAGTTAGGAACAATCTCACCAATTATCTCTAATCCCCATTTTTCGAATGGTTGTTGGATGTTAACTGGTTGTAAAGGGAATGTTGGCCTTCTTTCTCTTCTAGTTGTGTTTTGACAAGTTTTGCATTTCCTTTCATATTCATGTGCATCTTTAAATAATATTGGCCAATAATACCTTGCATGTAGGATTCTGTGGGCCATGGTATTTCCTCGATAATGTCATCTAGCTAGTCCATCATGTAATTTTTGCATGACCTTTTCAACTTCAGGTTTCTCTAGGCATATCAACAATACTGAATCATAATTCTTCCTAAACAATAAATCATTGACTAGCTCATACTAATTTGATTTCAATCTTAAAGCTCATTTTGATTTATAATTAAGATTCATAGGAGCATATCCATTTTTGAGATAAAATCTCAAATCAACATATTGTGATTGGGTCTCATTGAGGCTTACCTCTGATATTTGTACTTCATTACCTTGATATTCTTCTGATGATAACTAGGAAGCTCTTGTTAACATCCTTCCAAAACCTTGGCCCCTGACAATTTTCGCTGGCCATATTTCTATATCATATTATTGGAGTTCAATCACCCAATTAGATCTTTTCTCCCATACTTCTCTTTATATCAATAGTTGTCTTACTATGGGGTAGGGTACAATTATCTTTGTATGGGTTTTGAGAAGAAAAGGTCTGAAATGTTTCAAACTTTTCAAAATAGCAAACTCTTGTTTCTCTATAGCTGAATAATTCAATTTAGCACCTTGTAAGTTAGAATTGAAAAAGGAGATAGGTGCCTCAACATTTTCATTCTTCTCTATGTCAAAAATGCTGCATATGATGTATCAGATGAAAAAGTATATAATACAAAAGGTTTTAGAATGTCTAGGGTTGTCAATGAGGGAGCATTAATAATAGCTTTTTTAATCAACTCGAATGACTCTCTTTCATCCTTGTTCCATCTGAAAACCACATTTTTTCTTATCATCACTTGAAGAGGTAGAACAATTTGTGAAAAATCTGGGACAAATCTTTTTACAAAATTTATTTGGCGTAGGAATGATTTCATATTTTTCTTGTTGTGAGGGAGGGGAATTTTTTCAATCTCTTGGACTCTATCAGGATCAATGTAAATTCCTTTCTTGTATACTATAAACCTAAGGAGTTTGCCTTCTGGTAAAGTAAAATAGGATTTTTTTGGATTTAAGGAAATGCCTTATTTGTTGAATCTTTCGAAAATATGTTTCAAGTCAGCTAAATCATTGTTCCTATCCTTGGAATAGAATAAGATTTCATCCAAGTAAATAACCATTGATTTATTGATTAGACCTTTGAAAGCAATGTCCATAGCACGTTGAAATGTGGCACCCACATTAATGAGTCCGAAGGGCATCTTCTAATAGGCATATGTTCCCCACTTGGTCCTGAATGTTGTCTTTAATTTTTCATCTAGACGAACAAGTATTTGATTATATCCTAAGAATCCATCTGGAAAGGATATTAGTTCAGAACCTACAATTGATTGAATTATCTTTTCCATGGTGGACAAGGGAAAATTATATTTTTGGCAAGCTTGATTCAGGTTTCTAAAATCAACACAAATCGTAATATCTCCATTATTTTTCCTTACGTGTACCATATTTGATAACCACTTAGAACGTCTAACAGGGAAGATTATTTTAGCTTTCAGAAGCTTGTTCAATTCTGATTTGATTTGACTTTCAAGGTTTGGGTGAATTTTGTGAAGCCTCTGTTGAACTTGCTTTTCATTTGAAGTTATGGGTTAGGTATGTTGAATTATAGAGGCATCATAAGTTTTGAGATCTGCATAATCCCAAGAAAAGAATGCCTTTATATGTCTTCAACAACCTGATGAATGATATTATTTCTTCAGATGATAGGCCTAGACCTAGGTTGACATTTTAAGGTTTTTTGTTTGATGTTGGGTTTACTACTTCAAATCTTAAAGTAGAACTTTGCGTTTTGGAGTTAGTAATTTTCTTAGATCTATCCTTAGATCATAAATATCTTCCATTTTAACCACAATCTTTGGGATTGGGTTATGTTCATGATTAAGTTTGATTTTTAGATCATGCTCATGTTCATCCATGATCTACTCTTCATATGATCCCTCTGATGTAAGGAAATTAACTATATCTACATCATTGTTGAATACTCTCCAATTTGTTACATTGTCAGGATTTGATGGCCTAAATATTAATTCTATTGAAAATGTGTCTGGACTAAAATCATTTTAGGGTATAAGCCTAGATGCCACATTAGCAAGTTAGGCAACACTTGCATTTTTTATACTAGGGACTGAAGATATGTTGAAAGCAGAAAAATGAGAAGTCAATTTCTGAGCTAAAGATTGATAGTGTTTAAGGTGCCCAAAGACAAAATGAATTGTATTTCTCACCTATTTCAAAATTATCTCTAAATCACCACATACTTGCAGGTATTTGACATTAAGACCGATGGATTTATACAGTCCTTGGATTAGTGCTTCATATTCAACAACATTGTTAGTGCACTAGAATTCAAATTTGCAGGCCAGCATGGTTTTCTCTCCTTTTGGATTGATCAAAATGAATCCTGCACCTATGTCATCCTCTGATTTAGAACCGTCAAAATAGAGAGTCCAAAATAGAGATTTATTAGAAACTTTATCTACTAAATTAGACATTTGGAAGGATCCATTTGTGAAAAGTTTTCGGTTTGAGAGACTACAACGTTACCTAAAAAGGGAGACCTTTGAGCATTAAAGGATCCTAAAGAGGACTCGGCTAAGTAATTCCCAATGATATTATTAGTGAAAGCAATAGGTTCGTTGCTTCCATCGAGGTCGGTAACCGTATATTTCATGAATGTCTCTCGGTCTACCCTGATTTAGTTAGGTTTACCATTATGTGGCAACCACATGTGTGACCAATCCATTGCAAAGTAACTGTGTATATTTTTAGACCAATCCCTACTGAGAATTAAACCATAACATTTAGGGATATCGGCTACCAGAATATCAATTATTTGGGAAACTTTTGGATTAGAGAAAAGCCTAATTGAAACTGAGGCTATTTCTCCAAGGAACTAGACTTTTGTCCTATCTAGCTGAACTATGTGCATTGCAGATATTTGAGGTGTAATGTTCAATTTGGTACACACAACCCTTGGCATTATATTTGAGGAGGCTCCTGAATCAACAAGGCAGTTGTGAACGTTTCTGTTGAAAATTTCAGAAGTGAACAAAAATGGAGGAATATGAGAAATAGACCTATCACCAATCAGAACTATATCTGAGGGATCTACCTTGTTTGAGGATGAGGGAGGTTTTCCCATATTGTAGGAAGCTTGAGTAACTACAACAGATGGAAGAGGGGATACTAGAACTACTTTCAATTCTCTTAAGAAAATCTTCTACTGCTGTTTGATTTTAGTGAGCTCATGGAACAAGATGTTAGCTCTAGTATTTTTCATGTCTTCCACTATATTGTATTCGACCGTGTCTGAGATTACCAATGTTTTTCAGGCATTTGGGGAATCTATAGGGATAGGATCGGTTTGGCTAGTTTTAGATTTTTTAGCTATTCTTTTCTCCTTTGTAGGAGTAGCAAATTTCTAGTTGTGATTTGTGATAGACATGTCAAGAGAATTTTTATTTCTTGTAGTCACTAGCATTGCTTGTGCCTCTTCTTCAGTTGGGAGAATAAAATTCCACATCCTATTTAGTTCAATTTCTTCTTCTGTTTCAGCTTCTTTATCAGATTAAATATTTAAAATGGTGTTTGGTAGAGGAAGGGTTCCTTTTGAATGATTAAAAAGGTTTAATAGGAGCAGAGGATTTTGCAACTTGTTTTTTAATTTTGACCATTTCATTCGGCATTGTCTTTAACACTTTCTTAAGGCCTTCAAAATTGAAAGGGTCTTTTTAAGACTTCTTCTTAGAGTCATCCTTAAATGTCACTTTTTTGGTCTTCCTTTCATCTATTTGTGATCTCTTTTCCAAAGCTATGATTCTTCTTTCTACAGATAGGGTTTCTTTCATGTTTTCTACAAGGGTAGCCTTATTGGGTCTATCTACAAAAATTGCAATATTAGAAGGCAGAGATGATATATACCATTCTATTTGTACATCTACAATAGGTTTAGAGGAAGTTGGGATTTTGTTTAGCAATTTCTTAAACCAGGATTTCAAATCTTTGAATTTTTCATTTGGATTAGCTTTCAAATTAGAAAGATCATTGATCAAGGATGCTGTGGTCCTATCATCACCAAATTTTGCAAGGAACACTTCTTGAAAAGTATCCTAGTCTCTAATTTAACCTGCAGGGAGGGAAAATTACCAAGACCCAGTAGATCCTTGGAACATATAAGGAAACAATCTGATTACAACATCTTCATGTGCAACCCCATTGAGATTCATGGCTAACATAAAATTATTTATATGTTCTTCGGCCGGGAGAGCATTGTCAGGATTATACTTAGGTAGTCATTTTCTGGGATTGTTGGGAGTGCATTTGGATTTGCAACTAGGACAACACCAGGATTTGTCCAAGGTTGGTTGGCCATAAATTGAGTGGGGGATTGGGAAAATGGGAAGGTTGGTCCAGAAGTAGGTATAGATGGCAAAGAACTTACTACTAGATTAGTACTGATAATTGTAGTACTAATTATAGAAGTGGATGTTTGAGAAGTCATTGATTGGATAGAAGTGGATGGAGGAGTAAACGGATGGAAAGGTGATGTGGTCTCACTAGTATCTGATTTAGATATTGATGAAGTGAGTTTCTTATGTCGTGGAGGAATGGGGAACTCGAAAGGGGTAAGCCCAAGTCTCTCACTTTGCAGTCTAGTCAATACATCAGTTTGTTGTAATAAGGAGATAACACTCTCTTCAGATGCTTAGGGTCTCTGTGGTTTCTCTGTAGAAATGGATATCTGTTGCAATTTTTGAATCAAAGAATGAACTTTGGAAGACTCTGGAATGTAATTTGGGGAAGGTGGTCGCCTTACTACTTTAGGAGATGAGGGAGATGTTTCTATAAGTTTAGGCTTCTCATCAAGAGATTTTGAATGATTTTGAGAAGGTGTAGAAATGGTGGAGGGGTTTTGACTCTTATGAATGCTTTTCAAATGATTTTTAGCTTCATCTACCATTCATAGTTGAATTCCCTCCTTCTAGCGCCAAAATGTTGCGGCCTCAGAATTTTTCTGCGGAAACATGGTGGATAACCACCTGGTTTGGACCTTAAGACAACTCCTTTTCCATTTAAAGTGGTGGTTCTGACTAGGGATATTGGGACCAGTTTCCCAGTGTGGCTTTTAAGATGAGAGTGGGTGGTTTATATGTTCTTTGTAGTAGAATAATGACAATCTAAGTGACCTATTCTACAATGCAATTTCTCTAACTAAATTATTCTAATATAATCCTAGGTATTCTTATGTGATATGAAATCTAGAAGGATATCTATTTAGCATGTGATAATAAAGATTAAACACAACTAAACAGAGGTGATAATGTAAAAGATAATTCCTTTGACTAAATAGTTAGTCAAAGGAATTTATAAAATATATCACATATATGATGAGTTATATATGAAAATCACAACTTTAGCTAGGCATCATACAAAAGTGAAATTAACGCTTAACAAAAATAAGAAATCTCACATATAATCCATGAAAGTAAAGTTTTAACACTAATTAAATTTAAACAAAATCAATCATACATGATAATAGTACCATATGTTTGAAGTCCTGCTCATTTGACAAATGACATAGACCAACTTCTTTCTTCAAATCAATTTGTCTCCCAAGAATACAAAAGTTCATCAACAAAGGAAAATAGTTTGATATCTAAAATAAACGATCATGTTCCATCATTTCACCAAAGCATTCAAAAACTTACAATAGTGCATTCTTTGCATATTTCTTTGATAAAATTATGGACCCTTCTCTAAATGCATGAGAAGGGTATAAATACTACTCTAACTAAAAGTGAAAAAAAAGATTATACAAAATTTGAGGAGGTTTCAAATAACCTTACTCTTAACTAGGTAACCAACTCCAAAAATAAACAGAGGATAAATAAACAAAACTAAGAGGATGACTTGATATCTTCTAGCTTGTCCTTTAAGTCACAAATATTGTTCATCGGTTGGATTTAAGGAGGTGGCCTGAAATGAGTCCTGAGTTGTTCGGTGAAGATCGCATCGATGAGTGGTGGCAACATCGTTTGAGACATGTGAAGGGAACAATTAAGAGTCATAATTTGGCTATGTGGCTTAACCATATACTGCCAATACAACTCCTAGTTGGTTGTGGTTAGTTTCAGAATTGCCTCTCTCTGAATCCCCGCCTTTTCTTGCCAATATTTATATAGAGTAGTTAAATCATACATTTCTTTCGTATTTCCTTCCTTGATGAGATTGGTGGTCAACAGGATGTGGTTCACTGCTTTGACAATGTTCTTTGATACTCCATCTACCCTTGCAACTACTAGCTTAGGCTCTTTGATTCTGGC
The DNA here is from genome assembly GCA_000404065.3 of Pinus taeda. NCBI lineage: Eukaryota > Viridiplantae > Streptophyta > Pinopsida > Pinales > Pinaceae > Pinus > Pinus taeda. The sequence continues at coordinate 13,044 of APFE030881979.1, read as the reverse complement.
ATCCCAATATGTAGAGAGAATTTCTTTATGAGTTTGTTCAATCTTGGGTAGATTGGCCTTCTTTCCATCTTCTGCTTCCTGCTACTCAATGAACTCAAAGATTTTGTTGTTTAAATAATTAAATTCCATTCTCTGGTCAATTTCCTTGTCTGTCATCTAGTCGCTAATAGTCAGATAGGGAGAAACATGCGACATCTTTTGGTAGAAATACTCTTGTTGTCTCACTAGAAGGGAATTTAATTCCAATGCCTCTTTGATGAACTCCTCAGTGGTGGGAACGTCCTTGTATCTTTCCATGAATTGCTGCATTTCCTAGAGTTGCATGTTTTTGTCCAATATATTGGCCTTATGGCTAATTTTCAGGACCTCCATGTCTTACTGCAATTGCTTTAGTTGTTCCACCACTTGCCCGTTTAGCTCGCTTTCTCTGCCTTGAGCTCTTGTTCGAGCCGCATAAGTCTCTCCTCTTTCTCCCTTAGTAGAGTAGAGACCTCAGTAGCCTTGTCCATAGTGGCTGATGCATATGCTCTCGTGAATTATGATAGTTGTTGGGCATGGAATCCCCCCAAAGGCATGTTTTGGGGCTCAAAGCCCATATTTTGATCGAATATTGTTGTAAAGCCCCATGAATTGTGGGTGCGGAAGTATGTTAGAGTCATAGGGTTGTCCACCCTAGCTTATAATGTAATTCCGGCCTACCCATGGTTTGTGGACCATGGGATTGTATAAATAGAGTGAGGCTCTAAGTTTCAAAGAGACATCTAATAGTGAAATATGAGATAGCGAAGTAGAAGCATAGAGCAAGTGTCCAAGTGTGTCTTGAGTCGTAGGGTAGGAGAGGGCTTTGCAGCTAAGTGTGTAGAGGCCTAGTAGTTCGCAACTAAGTGCGCGGACCCCTACAACTGAGTGCACAGGGCAGAGTTGAGTCTGTAACCAAACTAGAGAATAATAAAGAGAAGTTTTATCCAAATTATGTGTATCTGTTCTTCAGGTATTACATGTTTGATATCAATTACAAATATACTATTTATTTTCTGCGTGCACTTGTATGAATGATTTATATTTCTAATTATACTATACACATTCAAGTAAGCTAAGTTAATAAACTAAAGGTGGAATACTAGTAAGGACTTGGGTAGTAATAGCGTTCGGCCCCCGAGTAGGGCTACGCAAAGGCAGCATCTCAGGCTGCGAAGTACGCATAAGTGCGCATAGCGACGTGCACACAGGGTCGAACCCTGAACCACTTGAACTCATCAGACATTTCTAGGGTGCGGAAACTTGGTTATAGCACCCTCCCATATTACTTCGGGGGAGACCTCAGTTTGCGCTCCATGGACTATTACTGAAAGGGCCAATAGTATCGAGATTTATTTGACTAAATCACCTCCGAACCTGGGTCAGGCCCTAACAAGCGAACAAATGGTTCTATTGCTAGGACTGGGATCTGCATAAGAGACGTCTGATGTTGTGTCACTGGAATCCGACAAAGAAAGAAATTGAAGGGTGGTTGGACAAAAATCTTCACGAGTTCCCAGCACAAGAAAACAAGAATCCATGAGTATCGAGGGAACAGTGGTTAGAGCACTACTTATATATGGAAATCCATGAAATTTTCTTTACATCCTTTCCCTCTGAGTTGTATGAGTGGATCACGAAACTAACATACAGTTAGTGAAGGTGTAGGCTCGACAAATCGATTGTGTGGACTCTAGAGTTGGTGTGGAGACTAGAAGCATCAGACGATAAGATCGCACACACTATGGACCATTGGATCGATCAAGTTATAGGAGGTTTTACCATCAAGTTCATGGTAGATAATTTAGTCAGCTGCAACAAGGCAGAATGACGCTTCCTCAAAGGACCGTGAGGTAAGTACATTAAATCTTTGAACACTTGGATTAAAATGCTACTGTGTGAAAAGTGGGTTATGCAAATAAATTGATGTTTGGGGCTACGTGAAGTGGGAGGATGTATATAAATGAAGGTAGCGCAGAGGTAGAAAATAGCCCCTTGATTTCACCTCAGTGAGAAAGCAAGGAAGAGCTCACGAAAGTTTCACCAAGAAGTGCGATCAGTCTGATAAGGCTGCGAATTCTATGCATACCACCTCCACCTACACCACCACCAGTTTCACCATATTCACCCCCATATCTGCCCACACCACCTCCACCACCACCATAGTTCAATATAGCAAGCGCAATAAAATTACTGGTGCACAAAGGAGTAGGGAACGAAGATCTCGACCAATTTTAGTTCACGGTAAAGGTTATATGGGAAGCACAAGGAGTCATGGATGACAACATAAAGAAGGAAACATTGGTAATCACGTTGTAGGATCACACACTAACATGGTACATTAAGCACTCTAATGACAATACAAATGTAGGGATCGTAGATATCCAAGCTGCGCTGAACAAGGAATTTAGCAGGCCAAAATCAAAGACAGTCAATTATCAAGTTTAGGGAAATCACGATTCTTTAGGGTGAGACCCCCTGGGAGCTGGATCAGAGATTGAAGGGTATGATTCGCGAAGCCAACATGACATTGATGGATGGGCAGCACCGCGCATGGTTTGTAGCGTCACTAACACCGAATCTAAGGATGGCGCTGTCGCAACAAAAGTTATCCACCCAGGCCAAAGCTTTGGAGGTTGCAATGAGACTACATTAGACCCCAATACAAGATCCTAGCCTGGGATTCCAAAAAATCCATGCGTAACTAAAAAATTTGTGTTTGGAAATGCAGATTTTGAAATAGGACAAGACAAGTTCCCCAGAAGCATGTAAAGAGGTATGGTGCATAAAGTGCAAAGGCCAGGGGCATGACAAGGACCACTATCCAGTCTTCACAAACTACCTAGCGGGAGGAGGGCTGATGCCATTAAGACCAGAGGCACAAGAAGGACCGAGCATGGTGCCTGAATTATGGTGCATGATTTGTCAAATAGAAGGGAAGCATGCTACAGATAATTGTTACCTATTACAAAAGTATACGTAGATGTCCCAACAGTTGTTCTGTAATTTTTGCAGGTCAGTAGACCATGATTAACACACTTGTAGAAGTTATGAATTGATGATCAATCGGACTCCTGCCTATAGAGTTCATACCGAAACACGAGCCCTCAATGAAAATGCAGGGATGGCACACATTGAATTTCAGGGGTGTTGATGAGGCTGAGGTGGAATGGGACTAGGAAGGGGTCGCAGACAACTAATTTGTTACAATTGCGGAGGGCCAAGGCATTATGCCCATGATTGTACAAATTTGATGATAGTATCATGTTTATATTGTACCCAGTTTGATCATGAGATGCAAGACTACCCCACACTAATAGAAAGGTTGTGCGAGAAAGGAATACTCCAACCTCCCTCGACTCAGAATCTACAAATGATGAGGTCTAAACATTACAAAGAGGACCTGAATGTAAACATCGTGCTCTGAAGAGGTATTACGACAAGAGATGACAAGGGAAAGAAACTTGAAGGGAGTGCTTGGGTTTGCAAGGCTCCTATAAAGGAACTAGAGTTCAATTTGGAGTGCGCAAAGGAGACATTCATGGAAGCTAAGAAGAGCTTCACCGAGGCCTCCACTTCATGTAGTAAGGACAAACTAGAACCAAATATGGACCCATCAATGCTTACTACCTTTCTGGAGACATGCATGAAGCTGTTGCATGACAACAAGGCTGTGAAGGGACTGCAAGAGCTCATCACTAGGTGCACTAGGTCAGGAGAACCGTGTGTAGTCTGGAAGCTTGAAAAGCACACAACACGAACAAGAAGGGAGATGAGATTGACTGTGCAAATCGGGGAATATGAAATAGATCAAGTGATTCTAGACTTAGGATTGGATGTGAACATACTGCTAACATAGACATGGAGCACATTGGCAGGCCTACATTGCAATGGTCCCCTATTCAATTGTGAATGGCAAACCAGCAGAAGATCCTACTGATGGGAAGATTGTAGGGAATAATGGTAGATATCGAAGGTGTGAGTGTGCTTGCAGATTTCGAAGTGATAGATATTGTTGATGACAGCAATCCCTATCCTGTGCTACTGGGAATAGATTGGCCACTAATATGAACTGAGTGATAAATCTAAAGAAGCGCAAAATGATTTTTGAGAAAATGTCACTATGCGTAGTGGTACCTTTAGACCCTGCAAAAGGATCACGCTACACGGAGCTAGTGCACAACAATGAAAGTGACGATGATCTAGACTGTATCTACAAGATAACTGCTCAAGAACAATATTGGGTGAATCCTACAGTGGATGATAGGATTTCATGGGAGTGCAAAAATTCCTGCACATCGGATTCAGATGAGGAAATAGAATGATGGTAGAACCAATTACATGAGGTAACCATGCTCAATTGCAACTTGATAGTAATATCACTGCGCTACGTGACAACAGAGGTAAGGGATTTGCCTATGTATGATGGGTTAACAGTGGTGGATGATTTCCTGATCAATTTTGAAAGTGAGGTGTCGGAACAACAATGTTTTGAAACTCTGAAATGGGCATTATGCGCAATGCCCACAAGATGGTGGGGTACACATCAAAGGAGTTTTGAGGACTGCCGAAGATGTAGAAGGATGATGTGGCTACGATTTGGGAAACCACAGATGTGGCTAATAGGCAAGTATGATGGACGGGATGCTCCACATGCACACCTTGCGAAATGGACTAAGGTTTATGGGGAAGAGCCATAATCTAAATGGGTGCATTTGTTCTGTCATACCTTGGATGTCATACGCATGAATTGGCATACTGAGACAAAGCTCCACCATGGCACATGCGAATGGGATACCTTGCGAAAAGGATTCCTGTTAACCTTCACATTTGAAGATCATTGGTGGGATATTGTTGAATATGTGCTACAAGCAGTAAAATAAACCATCTTAAAAATACCCCAGGAACCAATGGAAGTGCTTCAGCTGGAATGGGCGACCCAACTGAGTTGCGTGTTGGAGTGTTACAATGTAAATATTGAGGAGGATGATGAGGATCCATGGAATATTAACATCCTAGAAACTAAAGGTTGCTATGAGGTTCGAGGACCATTAATTGAGGATCTTGACATCACCGCACAGCTAAAAACAAAGCAGGTAAACATTGGGACTGAGGCAGAACCAAAGTATGCAACGTTCGGTGACTATTGGGATGATGTTACGGTGGATAAGGTCACTGAGTTACTCCGTGAGTACCAAGACTTATTCCCGACTAAGATTACGGACTTAAAAGGGATCGTTGGTGACTTAGGGATGATGATGATCACCCTAAAACCTGATGCAAATTCAGTTAAGCAGAGGGCTTACCACTTGAATCCAAAGTATAAGGAAAAGGTCCCTGAAGAACTAGAAAAGATGCTCACAATAGGAACTATTGAGCCAGTGGAAGAATCCGAGTGGGTGATCCCTATGGTGGTGCAGGAGAAAAAGCAGAAGGGCGAAATAAGAATATGCGTGGACCTCAAGAAGCTGAATAGATGCCTGTGTACATGACCCATTCCTGAAACCGTTCATAGATGAAGTATTGGAAAATGTTGGTGGAAAAGAAGCATACTCGTTGATAGATGGGTTCTAAGGGTACCACCAAATCAAAATTGTGTTGGAAGATAGGAGCAAGACGACCTTCACAACAGAATGGGGCTACTTTTAATACATCGTTATGCCATTTGGGTTGAAGAACGCGCCAGCCATATTTTCACACATTGTTGTTGCCACATTCAAAGAGTACATCCAAAAGTTCCTAGAGGTCTATTTGGATGGTTGGACTACCTTTGGATTGGTCAATCACCACGTAGCAAGCTTATGATTGATGTTGGATACTTGCCGACGACACCAGATTGCGTTGAACCTTAAGAAGTGCACATTCCTCTTTCCCTTTGGAAAATTGTTGGGAAATGTGGTCTGCAAATAGGGACTGATGGTGGACCCTATGAAGATTGCAGCAATTCTAAATTTGGAAGCATCGCGTTAGACAATTTCGCGCCACCCTGGGACACACAGGATACTATAGGAAGTTCATCAAAGGCTATGCCCAAATCACCACATCAATGGAGAAACTATTGAAAAAGGATGTCACATTCTACTAGAATGATGATTGCATGAAGAACTTGGATCTCCTAAAGGGGAAATTGGCCTCTGCTCCAATCCTGGTCTTCCCAAAATGGGATGTGGAGTTTCATGTACATGTTGATGTGTTGTGTATCATGCTAGGAGCAGTGCTCACGCCAGAGGGCAGAGAGGGCTTGGATCATCCTATTGCATTTGTAAGTTGTAGATTGTCCAAAACCGAGAAGAACTACTCTGCAACCGAGTGCGAGGGGTTTGCGATGGTGTATGCACTCCAAAAATACTGGCACTATTTGCTAGGAGGAAATTTCAAGATGTATACAGGCCATTCTACACTAAAATACTTGGTCAATAAGCCTATGTTGGGGGGGCTCATATGTAGGTGGCTCTTATTATTTCAAGAATATGAATTTAAGGTCATGGTCAAACCTGGACACCTGAACGCATGACCAGATCACTTTTTGCGTATTGAGACGGGCGAGGAACCTACTAGTTTGGAGGAAGAATGAACAGATGCACAACTCTTTGCAGTACACATCATGGACAGGAACTTCAAAGATATAATCCACTTTCTGGCAACACGGAATGTGCCAAAGTAATGCTCTATCCAATAGAAGAAGGGATTGGTGGTGTGTGTAGCATATTTTTCTGTAATCATGGGGCACCTATACAAAATGGGAAATGATAAGATATTGCGAAGATACGTACTTGAATTTAAACGAAGTTAGATCCTCACGGAAGCACATGGGGGTGTTGTAGGAGGACATTATGCAGGATGTGAAACTGCACAAAATATTCTTCGTGTAGGGTTATGGTGGCCAACCCTTCACTTGGATTCAAAAGCAAACTATAAGGCCTATGATATATGTCAAAGGATCAGAAAACCATTGTGGAGGGATGAGATGCCATTGAATCCATAGATGACACTACAGTTGTTCGAAAAATGGGCAATTGACTTTGTGGGACCTATCAAACCTCAAGGAAAGATGTGCGCATGCTACATCATCACCGCGATGGAGTACCTAACATCATGGGTAGAAGCGCAACCAGTCAAAGACTGCACAACCACTACGACTGCGAAGTTTTTGCTTGAAAACGTGTTGACACAATTTGGCTGTCCGAAAATCTTAATGAGTGATCGCGGAACACATTTCCTGAATGAAACCATCAGCGTGCTCACAGAAGAGTTCCAAGTGTATCATTAGAAAAGTACATCGTATCACCCACAAACCAATGGGATTGTAGAAGAATTCAACAAAATACTGGAGACAACAATGAGCAAGGTGTGAAACACACAGCAAAGCGATTGGGACGTGTGCATATCTATAGTGCTATGGGCTTACAGGACAACATGCAAGAAACTGACAGGAAAAACACCTTTCCGGTTAGTTTATGGCATGGAAATTGTCATTCCGATGGAATATATCGTACCTATTCTATGCATAGCAGTGCTCAATGGGATGACAGACTACGAAGATCTAGAAGAAAGACTCGCGCAATTGGAAGAACTTGAGGAGGAATGGTTCTTGGCGAGTTTTCATCAGTAGGTGCAAAAGCAGTGTGAAAAGGCCTAGCATGATCACCATATTAAGTTGTGCACCTTCAAGATAAATGACTTAGTGCTGCTGTATGACGGTAAATTTGAAAAATTTCCAAGAAAATTCAGAATGCATTGGCTGGGACCAAACGTGGTTAAGGGGCTCATAGACAAAGGCACAATCCAGCTAGTTAAACTAAATGGAGAACCCTTCCCAGGCAAAGTAAATGGCAACCACTTGAAACCCTACATGAGTGGGCCGACTATTTGACTAGTCGGCCGAAGCACAGTCTTCATGCTCCGAGGAGTCGAACAAAGGTGTGAGACTATAAACATACATAGTATATACCGGTATAGATGTAGGGAAACAATTCAGACATGGAGGTCTCAGAATAGCAGATGCAACAGATTCAGAAAGCAGTAGCACAGTGTGCTATCTTCATGAGCATAGTTTGAGGACAGTTGGAGGAACTCTGTGCCAAGATTGCCGCACTGACAGAGTGACTTGAGGGCGAGTCATGATGTTTGTATTGGGGGTCTGTTGGGCATGGAATCCCCCCTGAGGCATGTTTTTGGGCTCAAAGCCCATGTTTTGACCAAATAATGTTGTAAAGCCGAGTGAATTGCCGGCACAGAAGTATGTTAGAGTCATAGGGTTGTCCATCCTAGTTTGTAATGTAATTTTAGCCTACCCATGGTCCGCGGACCATGGGATTGTATAAATAGAGCAAGGCTCTAAGTTGTAAAGAGACATATAATAGAGAAATATAAAATAGTGAAGTAGAAGCACACAACAAGTGTCCAAGTGCGTCTTGAGTCATAGGGTAGGCGGCTCTGCATCTGAGTGTGCAGAGGCCTAGTAGTCTGCAGCTAAGTGCGCAAACCCCTACAGCTAAGTGCGCAGGGCAGAGTCGAGTCTATAATCAAAGAAGAAAATAATAAACATAAGTTTTATCCAAATTCTGTGTATCTGTTCTGTTATCACTCAGGTTGTCCCTAGCTCCTATTAGGGATATGGCCGAGGTAACCACAAACCAATCTTCTGATTGCAGGTTCTAGCCCACTTGCAATCGGAGAGGGCTCTCTCCTTTAGATTCAACCTTAGTTGATGATTTTAG
>APFE030881972.1:0-10643 GCA_000404065.3 Pinus taeda | reverse complement strand
TGTCACAACCCATGTACATAGTAACTAAAAAAAATTCTTTTTTGTTTTAATTACTTTTTACCTGCATACATTCTCACCTTACATTTAATACTGATTGATTATTGTAATACTACCCGCCGATTATACAGCATTAGTAATTATATGGTTTTTGTTTGATGACAACGATTTACACGTTGCGACACCTCGGATTTGACGGAAGGGTCATGCCATCTTGGCGCTCCAGTTATCATCTGCCAGTTAACTTAAATGCATTGTCCACTTGTAATTTGGAAGGCGATCCACCTGTATCTCCGGACAGGGCACCTGGTTTCCTTACGATCTTTCTGGATACGATTTTTGGGAACTGGTTGTGGTAGCTGGTGGCAGTAAATGCCACAGCCAAGCCCGCCATAACCTCAGGATGCATCCAGCGATGAACGACCAGGATTAAGATCTGGAATCGACGGTGGAAAAATGTTTTGCGCCGATTGATAAAGTTTGCTTAGGGTTTTAGTCCGCCATTTGCATAGGTTTAACTTGTGAGATGAGCACAGCTCTCTGTCGAACAGTGATGACCTTCTCGGCCTTGGTCCGACTCTCGCTTGAGATTCTTCACTGCTTGTCTTCTGCTGATAGTTCTATTCGGTCGAGGGTGAGATCAATGTTTCGCTGCACAGCTTGACAGAACCTCTGTTGCTCAGGTAACTGTCAGTTTATTAGCTTATGTGAATTTTTCTTTTACCCTACTGGAATGAATTTAAATGCCGCTATGTATGTCTGTTTCAGGGTATCCAGCGTGAAGGCTCATGGCGACAGGAGAGCAGGGAGGTTCTATCGGTCTGCGCAAGCCGGGTAAGTGATTCTAGACATGGTCTTCGAATTTATTAAGCTTAAAACCAGTCCTGAATACTATTTCTTTCCGTGCCAGGGGTTTTGTTCTCCTCCGAATGATTTTTCTCGAGCCATGAAGCTCTTGTCGGCATTATTGTTACAGAGAGTTGGGTTTATTTGTGAAACCCTAAGGGTTTTCTTTTATATAATTTAAATGGCCTCACTCGAGCTCACTCGAGGGCCTGAATGTAATATTGTGCTTTCCTGTTTTCCTGAAATTTCCTGAGTCATACGGCAGACTCGTTTGTTTACTGTACTATGCTCTCGGTGTGATATTTGGCTACTGTGTTACTTCGCCAGGAATTCTGCTTGTGCCTACATATATATATATTTTGACTTTCATATATGGCGATGTCGTCTTTCGGCTATCCTATCTGAACATTGAGCATTTTATGTCAGATTATTACTTATCTTATGACATGGTTTTAATACAAAGGTTATGCAATATTTGTGTTTTCCGTCTCGTATCTCAGACTATCTTCATTTCATTTCTATTCCGCAATAATTTTGTTTTCTACTATAGTAGGTTGTAATTGCCGGTTAAGAGCAGTAGAATGACCACCGGTTCTCAGTTAATCATTCGCGTCTTAGGGTTTTTACAGGTCCATTTTCTTGCATATATATATAAGATTCGGTCACAGTCGGACTGTGTCTAATATTCGTGATTCCTTTGTAAATGATTGTTACTTACAGGTTATCTGCTCTTTTTTTATAATTATTATTTCAGAAGTCTCACCTCGGTCACGCGAGGCATTCATTTTTTCGTTCTTTGTATTTCCGCATCTGAACTTTTATTATCACAGTTATATTTGTCTTTATATTGGAAACATATAACGTATAATATAGTCAAAGGTCTTTCGGCCTTATAGCTTACGGCTCTGAACATTAATATGGTAAATGTATTTAGTATACAATTTATAATGGTAACCGGGAGTTCGTATCACCGAACTTTCCGTAGTTTACTGTCTTTTGCATTATGCGCAGGGTCTGACAGCGTTACCTCGTTCATCTGAATTCCTAAGATTGACATGCATGATATTACATTTATCTGTTAGCACTGGTCGTCCTTAGAATATTCCCTAATTCAGATTTACCCAGTAAACAAATAAGGTTAACTTTCTCATTGTGTAATTCTGTTATTGAAGGCAGTCCTACAGGTCTTGTGATTAGTCTACTTTACTGTTAATTACAACCCTCACAGACTCACATTAAATTCTAATCATTCTCGAAGGTTACTATGAGTACTTGTTTACAGCTAGCAATAATTTATGTAATTTTGCTATGAAATCTTATTCATTTCAAGAATGGCCTTAACCGATTCACTGAGAATTCCTCACTTACCAACTTTAATAACTCTACAGATTTGAAAGAATTTCTCAGTATTCATTGTAAGCGTAGGGTACTTACCTGTACTGCGCTTTCTCAATTTCTGAACACTTCTATACTGAGTAGCTCCTTCAAGCTTGTTATCCTCCCAACCATGAGATCAGTCTCTCAGATCTGATTCTCTCCCCCAAGCTCCCTTGCAGGCCACTGCCTCTAGCAAGGTGATGCACGCTAACAACGATGCCAAATAACGCACAACAGTGCTGGTACCATCTGGTCCTCACCAGACTTGGTACTCCTTTCTTAGTTCTGTTCCTTTTTTTTTCTGCTTTTCTCCTGCCTGTTCCTTAACAGCCCAGGTCCCTTTTCTTTTTCCATTTCTATGGAAAGAAAAGTAGTTAGGGTTGCCCTCTCATAATTGGCAACTGTTTCTTTAATTAAACAAGCAGAAGTAGATAACTTCTCTCATAAGATTATTAACAATATTATTTAATCCATCATTTGAACTAATAACATTTCCACAAAACTTAAAGTAATAATTCCAGTTTTCACATTTACCTAACATGGTAATTTAGAAAATTATTCATATGACTGTTTGGGTCATTACATCTCCTCCCCCTGAGATTGGACACCATCCCGGTGTCTTACAGTCAGAAACAAGTCTGGATATGTTTTCTTCATTAATTCAAGGTCTTCCCAAGTGGCCTCCTCTAGCCCAAAATGCCGCCATTGTATCTTAACTTGGGTAATAACTCGTTTTCGCAGCTGCACTTCTCTCTGGTCGAGAATTCTCAGCGGTTCGACCAGTACTTCTCCTTCCGGTTCGACCTGCACCACACAATTTTCTAATTAGTTTCACTTCAAATGAAATTTTTTTGCTGAACCTTTAATATAACAATAACCCCACCTGTATATCCTGCCATCGGATTACATGCTTAGGGTCATACACATACTTCTTTAGGACTGAAACATGAAATATGTTATGGACTCGGATGTGACTCGGCAATGCCAGTTGGTATGCCACCGGTCCGACCCTTGCCAGAATCTGAAAGGGTCCACAATATCTGGGTGCCAGTTTAGTGCACCCAGCCCACTGCAAAGTACTCCTCTTGGCTTGAATTCTAATATACACATGATCCCCAATCTGGAACTCCTTAAACCTTCTCTTCCGATCAGCGAAATTCTTTTGTCTATCCTGTGCAGCCTTCAAATTAACCCGCACTCTTTTCACCATATCCTCCATCTCCTTAAGCATTTCAGGTCCTAAACTTAATTTGTCCTCAGGCCCTCCCCAGCTGGAGGGTGTACGGCATTTTCATCCGTACATGACCTCAAATGGACTCATTTGCGTGGAGGTGTGATACCCATTATTATACGCAAACTCCACCAAATGTAAGTACTCTTCCCACTGTGTGGGTTGTTGCATAACATAAGCCCTTAGCATATCTTCTACTACTTGGTTCACCCTTTCCGTATGTCCATCGGTTTGCGGATGGTAAGCTGTGCTAAAGTTAAGTTGAGTACCCAAATCAGCAAACAATGTTTTCCAGAAAGCTGAGGTAAATTTCACATCTCGATCGGAGATTATTGTTTTTGGAAGGCCGTGCAATTTGAACACATTCTGCATAAAAATGTGGGCGATTTGTGCAGCTCTATATGTAGACTGCACAGGTATGAAATGTGTAGCCTTACTTAATTTGTCCACTACTACCATAATGGAATCATTGTGTTTCTTTGTTCTCGGTAACCCCGTAATAAAGTCCATGGATATAACTTCCCATTTCCATTCAGGAATGGGCAACGGTTGTAATAGTCCTGCTGGATGCTGATGTTCGGCTTTAATTTGCTGACATTCTAAGCACCGTGCCAAATATTCCACAATATTTCTCTTCATTCCTGGCCAAAAATATTCTTTCCGGATTGCTGTTATCATCTTTTGATAACCCGGGTGACCAGCATAATGGTTGATGTGGAATTCATCCATGATCAGATTTTTAATTTGGCTTTGATTGGGCACATATATTCTTCCCTTAAAGTATATTAATCCAACATCATTTACCGTATATTCCTGTTGATTGTCTCCTCCAACAGACTGTTGTATTTGCTGCTTCAACTGCTGATATTCTGCATCTTGGTCTGAAATTCCTTTTATCATGTCTAGAAAGGGGTTTTTCCACCCGCTGATGGAAACTTCATACAAAATTTGTATTTTCCTACTTAAGGCGTCTGCCACTCTGTTTGCCTTCCCTTGCAAATGCTTTATATCAAAATCGAAACCACTTAGAAAATCCATCCACCGTGCTTGCCTAGCGTTTAAAGTAGGTTGGCTGAAATAGTTGGTCAAACTATGGTGGTTGGTGAGCAGCAAAAATTTTCTACCTATAAGATAATGCCGCCACATTTTCAGAGCATGTATTACAGCGGCCAGTTCCATGTCATAGGCGGAATATTTCTGCTCATGTTCTTTCAATTTACGAGATTCGTAAGCAATCACCCTACCTTCTTGCATTAAGACTCCTCCCAATCCTTCCTTACTTGCATCTGTACAGACCACATAATCCTTATTAGGATCTGCTATATTGAGGATAGGGGCAGTGGTGAGCAGATGCTTCAGTTGCTCGAAACTTTTTTGGCAACTTGATGTCCAATGGAATGATTTTCCTTTTTTTCTGTAGTGAGGTAATGGGGAAAGCTACTTTGGAGAATCCTTCTACGAATCTTCTATAATAACCAGCCAATCCCATGAAAGACCGGACATCCGCTACATCTTTTGGCACAGGCCAATCCATTATAGCCTTTATCTTTTCCGGATCCACAGCAATTCCTTCTTTCGTGATCACGTGACCCAAATATTGAATTTCCTCCTTAAAGAAGTCACACTTACTAAATTTTGCATACAACTGGTGTTCTCGAAGGGTTTGTAATACTATTCGAAGATGTTCGTGATGTTCTTCGATTGTACGTGAATATATTAGTATGTCATCAATGAATATCAACACAAACCGATCCAAGTATGGATGAAAAATGTTGTTCATTAAACACATGAAAGTTGCAGGGGCATTGGTTAGCCCAAATGGCAATACCACAAATTCGTAATGTCCATACCTTGTTCTAAAGGCTGTTTTTGCGATATCCTCGTCCTTAATTCGGATTTGATGATATCCAGATCACAAATCAATCTTGGAGAATACCGTTGCACCTTTCACTTGATCAAACAGTTCATCGATCCGAGGTAAGGGGTACTTATTTTTAATGGTTAGCTTGTTCAATTGTCTGTAATCGATACACATCCGGAGAGTACCGTCCTTCTTTTTGACAAATAGCACTGGAGCTCCCCATGGAGACACACTAGGGCGAATGTATGCCTTGTCTAGTAACTCCTGCAACTGCATTTTCAATTCTTTTAGTTCAGGTGTACTCATCCTGTAGGGTGCTCTTGATACAGGTGCTGCTCCGGGTACTAACTCAATGGTAAAGTCTATATTTCTTCGTGGTGGTAGTCCAGGAATTTCTTCTGGAAACACATCTGTAAATTCTTGTATTACAGGAATGTTGTTCATAGAAGTCGATTTATCCTTGGAATCTGCATACCCCACTTGAATGGCGTAAACTTGACACCCCTTCCGTATGCATTTTATCAGTTGGTTCACGGTTATTGGGCGAACCTGCACTGGTTGCTTAATTCCTTGCATTTCCTTTCTATTTCCCTGCTGGTCTTGATAGTAAATAATTTTGGTTTTGCAATCAACTAAGGACCAGTGCTTTTCTAACCAGTCCATTCCGATTAAGAGGTCATAGGAGCCAAGAGGAAGTACGTTCAGATCAGCTGTTACTGGCTGGTCTGCTATGGTAAATGAGCAATTGTTGACTTTGGCGGTTACCCGTCGTTTGGCTCCAGCAGCTAGTTGCACTAGCCAAGGAGTTTTGAATTTAATAGATTGCAAACTACATTGTTCCACTACCTTTGGGCTTACATAGCTTAATGTAGCCCCAGGATCAATTAAAACAGATATGGTAAGGTTTGAGATTTTACCTTCGAATTCAACCATGGTTGGTTGATATTCTGCCTGACGGTCTTCCAGAGCTGCGTTAATCCTGGGTATACTACGACCAACCTCGCCCACTGTTGAAGCTTCATGAATTTGAGACAATTGCTCAGTTCCTTTTCACTGTGGACAGTTTCTAATATAGTGAGGTCCCCCACAACCCCAACACTGCACTGGAGGTCTTGCTGTGCTTTCATTATCCAGCCTTGGGTGTTGCTCACTGCCCTTGGGCTCCGTTGCAGTTTTAAATTTAGGTGCAGTTCTGGACGCAAATCTGTTATTTGCTACTCTGCCATTTCCCTTATTTCCATTGCTGCGATTTCCTCTGCTGTTTCCAACTGTCTTAAAGCCTCTCTTCTCATTCCATTTCCTGTTAGCAGTTTCCCCTTTCTGTTTACTTTGCTGATAACAAATTCTAGCTTTACGAATTACTTCATCCATTGACTTTGGATTGTCAAACTCAATCCTTTCTCGCATATATGGTGGCAAACTACTAACAAATCTCTGAACCTTGGCCTTCTCTTCCCTTATATAAGGTACGTAACGAAGTAAGGAAGTAAAGCGGGTAATGAACTCGTCCATAGTTTGCTGTCCTAACCTCAAATCATGGAACTCTCTTGCCTTCTCATCATAGAAACGTTCTGTCAGATATCGCTCCTTAAATAACCGTTGAAAACTGTCCCACGTAATATTCTGTTCGGTTACTCCTTTTACCATCTTCACCTCCTCCCACCATAAGGTGGCCTTCCCTTGTAACTGAAAAATAGCTAGTCGTGCTTTAAGGTTGTTATCATACTCATAAAGCTGAAAATACTTGTTCATATTAATGATCCAGGCTTCCGCTGCTTCTTCTTGTTCTCCATCAAAATGTGGTGGTTTAATTTTGCGGAACTCTCCTTGTAATTCTACTCTTTGTCTTTTTGAGGTTTGCTGCTCAAATACATTATCAGAGCGTTCCTCTAGTTCCTCTGATCCTTCGGGAGGTATGTGATGATTTTGTTCTTCAGACACCCTTGGCTGTTCTGCACTAGGATTAACTGGTAACTGATTTTGTCTGTGAGACAAACTCTTTAAAATTCTTTCTTGTTCCATTGTTAATCGAGCATTGTCCTCCCGCAACCGAGCCATCTCATTCTTCAGTTCTTGCACCATCTCCAGGATTGCTTGATTTGTAACCTTGGCTTCTTCTTCAAGTTGTACCCACAGTTCTGGGTTATTCTCTGGACCGGGTATACCCTGCCCCATTGCGGGTCTTCGTGTTGTGCTATCTGCTCTCCTCATGTCTCTGTTTCAAACCTGGTTTCTGTACTTTATTGCCACAACAGAGGAAACACTCTTAAATGTTATCGAAAATAACTATTTGCAAACAAAAAAAAGAAAAGAAGAAAAATTTATACAGTGTTCTTTCTGTTATTGCTGTTCTACCCAGGGGTCACAGTGTTGTATCTGGGCTCTGATACCATATGTCACAATCCATGTAATATAGTAACAATTTTTTTTTTTTATTTAATTACTTTTTACCTGCATATATTCTCGCCTTACATTTAATACTCATTGATTATTGTAATGCTACCCGCCGATTATACAACATTAACAATTATATAGTTTTTATTTGATGACAACGATTACACGTTGCGACACCTCAGATTTGACGGAAGGGTCATGCCATCTTGGCGCTCCAGTTATCATCTGCCAGTTAACTTAAATGCATTGTCCACTTGTAATTTAGAAGGCGATCCACCTGTATCTGCGGACAGGGCACCTGGTTTCCTTACGATCTTTCTGGATACGATTTTTGGGAACTGGTTGTGGTAGCTGGTGGCAGTAAATGCCACAGCCAAGCCCGCCATAACCTCAGGATGCATCCAGCGATGAACGACCAGGATTAAGATCTGGAATCGACGGTGGAAAAATGTTTTGCACCGATTGATAAAGTTTGCTTAGGGTTTTAGTCCGCCATTTGCATAGGTTTAACTTGTGAGATGAGCACAGCTCTCTGTCGAACAGTGATGACCTTCTCGGCCTTGGTCCAACTCTCGCTTGAGATTCTTCGCTGCTTGTCTTCTGTTGATAGTTCTATTCGGTCGAGGGTGAGATCAATGTTTCACTGCACAGCTTGACAGAACCTCTGATGCTCAGGTAACTGTCAGTTTATTAGCTTATGTGAATTTTCTTTTACCCTACTGGAATGAATTTAAACGCCGCTATGTATGTCTGTTTCAGGGTATCCAGCGTGAAGGCTCATGGCGACAGGAGAGCAGGGATGTTTTATCGGACTGCGCAAGCCCGGTAAGTGATTCTAAACACGGTCTTCGAATTTATTAAGCTTAAAACCAGTCCTGAATACTATTTCTTTCCGTGCCAGGGGTTTTGTTCTCCTCCAAATGATTTTTCTCGAGCCGTGAAGCTCTCGTCGGCATTATTGTTACAGAGAGTTGGGTTTATTTGTGAAACCCTAAGGGTTTTCTTTTATATAATTTAAATGGCCTCACTCGAGCTCACTCGAGGGCCTGAATGTAATATTGTGCTTTCCTATTTTCCTGAAATTTCCTGAGTCATACGGCAGACTCGTTTGTTTACTGTACTATGCTCTCGGTGTGATATTTGGCTACTGTGTTACTTCGCCAGGAATTTTGCTTGTGCCTACATATATATATATATTGACTTTCATATATGGCGATGTCGTCTTTCGGCTATCCTATCTGAACATTGAGCATTTTATGTCAGATTATTACTTATCTTATGACATGGTTTTAATACAAAGGTTATGCAATATTTGTGTTTTCCGTCTCATATCTCAGACTATCTTCATTTCATTTCTATTCCGCAATAATTTTGTTTTCTAATATAGTAGGTTGTAATTTGCCGGTTAAGAGCAGTAGAATGACCACCGGTTCTCAGTTAATCATTCGCGTCTTAGGGTTTTTACAGGTCCATTTTCTTGCATATATATATAAGATTCGGTCACAGTCGGACTGTGTCTAATATTCGTGATTCCTATGTAAATGATTGTTACTTACAGGTTATCTGCTCCTTTTTTTTTAATTATTATTTCAGAAGTCTCACCTCGGTCACGCGAGGCATTCATTTTTTTTCATTCTTTGTATTTCCGCATCTGAACTTTATTATCACAGTTATATTTGTCTTTATATTGGAAACATATAACGTATAATATAGTCAAAGGTCTTTCAGCCTTATAGCTTACGGCTCTGAACATTAATATGGTAAATGTATTCAGTATACAGTTTATAATGGTAACCGGGAGTTCGTATCACCGAACTTTCCGTAGTTTACTGTCTTTTGCATTATGCGCAGGGTGTGACAGCGTTACCTCGTTCATCTGAATTCCTAAGATTGACATGCATGATATTACATTTATCTATTAGCACTGGTCGTCCTTAGAATATTCCCTAATTCAGATTTACCCAGTAAACAGATAAGGTTAACTTTCTCATTGTGTAATTCTGTTATTGAAGGTAGTCCTACAGGTCTTGTGATTAGTCTACTTTACTGTTAATTACAACCCTCACAGACTTACATTAAATTCTAATAATTCTCGAAGGTTACTATGAGTACTTGTTTACAGCTAGCAATAATTTATGTAATTTTGCTATGAAATCTTATTCATTTCAAGAATGGCCTTAACTGATTCACTGAGAATTCCTCACTTACCAACTTTAATAACTCTACAGATTTGAAAGAATTTCTCAGTATTCATTGTAAGCGTAGGGTACTTACCTGTACTGCGCTTTCTCAATTTCTGAACACTTTTATACTGAGTAGCTCCTTCAAGCTTGTTATCCTCCCAACCATGAGATCAGTCTCTCAGATCTGATTCTCTCCCCCAAGCTCCCTTGCAGGCCACTGCCTCTAGCAAGGTGATGCACGCTAACAGTGATGCCAAGTAACGCACAACAGTGCTGGTACCATCTGGTCCTCACCAGACTTGGTACCCTTTCTTAGTTCTGTTTCTTTCTTTCTGCTTTTCTCCTGCATGTTCCTTAACAGCCCAGGTCCCTTTTCTTTTTCCATTTCTATGGAAAGAAAAGTAGTTAGGGTTGCCCCCTCATAATTGGCAACTGTTTCTTTAATTAAACAAGCAGAAGTAAATAACTTCTCTCATAAGATTATTTACAATATTATTTAATCCATCATTTGAACTAATAACATTTCCACAAAACTTAAAGTAATAATTCCAGTTTTCACATTTACCTAACATGGTAATTTAGAAAATTATTCATATGACTGTTTGGGTCATTACATTAGTATAACATTGTTACACAATAGTGTTACAATATAGTAAAACATAAAACATAAAACATAAATCTTGTTACAAAATAGTGTTACAATATAGTAAAACATTAAACATAAATAGTGTTACAAAATAGTGTTACCATATAG
>APFE030881970.1:2227-24462 GCA_000404065.3 Pinus taeda | reverse complement strand
CAGCCTCAAGTTCTTTTTGGAGCAGAAGCAGCTACAGGAGAGGCAGCAGAAGTGGATCAGTAAGATCCAAGCATATGACTTTGACATTGAGTATGTCAAAGGTAGGAACAACGTTGTAGCAGATGCCCTTTCACGTAGACCAGCCACGTTGTCTCTTATGAGCTTGGATACAGATTGGAGGGCTTGACTCTTAGTAGAGTACTCCAAGGACAGGTTTGCATGTGAGGTTCTGGATGGGCAGGTGGCAGATGAAAGGTACAGGGTGGTCGATGAGATCATCTACTACAGGGACTAGATCTTCTTGACTGAGTGGTCTCAGCTCAAGAAGAAGATACTCTAGGCATCACATGATTCCCCATCGGTAGGACATCAGGGTTTTACCAAAACCTACAGGGCCATTAGGGAGAGGTTCTCATGGAAGGGCCTCAAGGAGGACGTACTCCAACACATCTGGGAGTGCGATGTTTGCCAGAGGAACAAAGGAGAGATGAGCCATCCCACAGGATTATTACAGCCTCTTCCCATTCCGGAGGGGAAAGGGAGAGTATTTCAATGGATTTCATCACAGGGTTGCCCATGGTACAGGGCAAGGATTGTATCTTTGTCGTCATTGATCGACTGACGAAGTATGCACATTTCTTTACCATATCCACACACTATACAACAACATAGGTGGCCGAGCTGTTCTTCATGGAGATCTTCAGGCTACATGGTCTTCCTAAGACTATCATCAGTGATAGGGACAGCCATTTCATGGGCGGGTTTTGGCAGGAGATTTTCCGATTGGTGGGGACGGAGTTGACACCGAGTACCAGCTATCACCCATAGATGGATGGACAAACAAATATAGTTCACAAGTGGCTGGAGGGCTACTTGCGTAACTATGTCAGTGGGCGGCAGTGAGCATGGCTGAAATGGCTGCATCTGGGGGAGTACTGCTACAATACTTCGCATCACATGTCCATTGGTATGTCACCATTCTATGCCTTATATGGGTATCATCCTTTATCTTTTTTCGACGTGATGTTTGGTGATAGCATGGCTCCTAGAGCCAAGATTTGGATCCAAGAGAGTCAGGATATCCTCCGAGCTCTCAAGGATAACATGGCTACAGCACAAAACCAGCAGAAATTGCATGCCGACAGGGGTCAGGTGGAGAGGTAGTTCAAGGTAGGGGACATGGTCTACCTACGATTACAGCCATACCGACAGTCATCACTAAAGCAGAAGGGGGATGAAAAGCTGAAGCCCCACTTTTATGGGCCATACAGGGTGATACGAAGGATTGGACAGGTTGCATATGAGTTGGAGCTACCCCAAGGCAGCAAGATTCATAACATTTTTCAAGTATCATGCCTGAAGAAGGCATTGGGGCAGCAGGTGACCGTGATAGATGAGCTACCACCCATGGATGATGAGGGGCATTTGGTATTGCAGCTGGAGGCTATCATTGACTCTAGGGAGAGACAGTTGCAGAGCAGGACGGTCCGGGAATTCTTGGTGAGGTGGAAGAATTTTCCAGATGAGGATGCCACTTGGGAGAGTGAGGAGATCTTACAACATCCATCACTTCAGTTGCTTGAGGACAAACAACATTTTGTCGGGGGAGACTGTAATATTCCTAGTTAGCCATGGCTAATTAAAATATTCGATTTTGTTCGATTTTTGTCTTCTATAGTTATTTGTAAATAAAAAGTGAGGAAGGGGGAACATAACTCACTTTAGAATTAAAATTCACTTCCTAGGTAGCACAATGTTGTGACTTAAGGGGGAACCAAGGGGGCCGAAGGGGGACGCAAAAATGGGGCCCACGCAGACACATGGAGGGACTGCGTAGGAGGGAAGGAACACATGGGAAGAAGGGGATCATGTAGGAGAAAGTGAGCCTAGGGATTGTGAGAAGCAGAGGATATAAAATAGAGAGGAACCCCCTCATTTGGGATTATTCCAGTTATGAGCATTTGTGATAGTCATTTCGACTTAAAGCACGCTGGATGTTTAGCTAGTATGCAGCACTGTTTAGTGCATTGAGTGTCTCCATTCGAAGACCTCACCCTTAGCCCCGGGGGACTTCGAGTGCCTGCTCGGGCAAGGTATTTCCATTGGCATTCCAGTAGTAGTTTCATCAGTATTTTAGCAGCCGTTTCATCAGCGTCTTTGAGGAACTGCGCAGAACCCCAAGGGGGTGATTTTCGGGGGTCAGCCATTTCAGAAAAGCTTTCTGGGTTTTTCTGGGTTTTTTTAGTAGAGTCTGATTCCAGAGATTTAGCCTTTTCTGAGGAGGGGAGCAGCCCCAAATTCTCATTCGATTTCTAGTAGTAGCAATAGCACGACAATTTTCCAGCAGCTCAAACGCAGATTAGTGTGGGGCCATTCTAGGAAAGCTTTTTGTGTTTTTCTAGGTTTCTTGAGTAGAGCCCGAATCCAGAGTTTCATCTTTTTCTGAGGAGGGGAGCAACCCCAAATCATCATTCATTTTCTAGCAGTAGCAACATCCACGTAGAGAGGCCATTCTTGTCATTCTGAGAGTATTTCTTCACTTGCCTTGTGCAAGTTGAGGTGCCATCTGTCTAATCACCTCTTGTACTCATTTATTGCTTAGTATAATAAAATGGCTTAGCATTTCTCGTTACATTTCTTGTGTATCTGCTTATATTCTTGGTTTACATTATTATATGTTGTTCCACTGTTATTTTATCACTTATGGGTTATTATATCATTTGCACATATTTAGTTGGAGTTTTTGCTGGGGTTTGAGGAATATTCTGGGTTAGCAATATTACATAATATTAGAGATATCTTTATAAACATCCCTAAAGTCTAGTGTAGGAAGCATGTTGTAAACGAGATAATTTTCACATGTATCATCATCACTAATATTTGGAATTTGAGTTACTAATTCTTGATTATCCTCTCCTTTGCAAGAAATACATTTATCACAATTTGGAACAATTTCAGGAGTGGCATTGATTTTACTGAGTGTATCTAAACTTTCCTAAAATTGTTCATTAACAAATCCTAAACTATGTATTTGAATAAGATCTTCAAAGCTACTAGTAGACTCAAAAGAATAATCAACTGTAGCATGTACACATAGAAAAGAAATATCTTCAAGTTCATTATAATTATTTGGAATACAAGGAAGAGAAGCAATGTGAAGAAACCATTCAGTTAGATCTATGTTATAAGGTTTATCTTGAGATTGAAATTTAAGACCTATTAATTTGAATCTAATGAGAAATTCTATTAAACATTCACCTTCTTGCCTGTGCAAACTTTCAAGTTCTAGGCATACCTTATTGTAGTTGTAATCTTGAAATGCATGAATACATTTACTTACTAATTGATCCTTGTGTGTGTATAAAAGCAACATAAAGTGATTGACACCATTTCTAGGTTGGGCTTGTGAAAGTGAGAGTGAAAATTCTAACATGACACCTTCATCAATTTCATAAAAAGTACAATCTTTAATAAACAGAAGAATATGGTTAGCTGCAGAAACTTTACTCTTACCATCAAACTTCTTCTTTGACAAGAGACTTACTCTCTTTGCCACATTGTTGAAAAATGCTCATCTAGAAACACAACTCCAAATACTAATTTTAGAAGGAGTCATTGAAAAGAAATAAAAGAATTAAAATACAAGTCTCCAAAAGGCTCAACTTGTTAGTGGCTCTTTTTATAGTGCCAAAAATGTTGAGGGCCAAATTTCAACCATGTTCAACATTAAGGAAAACACCTGGTCAAGGCCCCAATTAGACCCTTTTCCATTTGGTGTAGTGATATTGACTAGTGTATGGATCTGTTGCCTCAACCTAAATCTAACCTAAAATAAATGCCTAATCTAATCTAAACTAATTTATGAGCTAAACTAATAACAAAAATAACTCTAAATCTATCTTCCAACTACTGTCATATGACAATGCTTTTTGGTATCAATAGGAAAAATAAAGGACTTTCCTACTTGCAAGCACTTGAAAGAGGCACTCTTTTAGGTTGAATGAAATTTGGACTCCGCTAGGTCACTTGATACCATGCAAGGAGAATTTGGTTTGAAATTAATTAAAACTAAATATAAATGCAATCTAGCCAATATTATAGAAAACAAAGAAAAATTCTCCTAACTTGGAAAATAGAAAACAATTTCTACATACTATGGGCAATGGTTTTAAAATAGGGATTTAACATGAAATTTTAATGTGAATATTAGGTTTTAGAAATAGTTCTAATAATTGGTGTTATTAAATTAGTACATGTTTTGTTCAAAGAATTACTATAACATGAAAGCCAAATAAAATAGTTATCAAATTAAAGTAGTTCTTGTAATATGACAATTGTTAAATCAGCAATTATCCAAGCAAATTGATATTGGATATTTTCTAACCCACGTAATCACATTAGAAACAAATGACAGATTTATTCAATCATATGACAAATAATTGATCACATGGACAAAACTCACATAAATAACATCAGTGTTATAATATACAAATTATGAAATAGAACTTCCAAATACTAAGAATTAATATTGCATTCAAATATTGCATTCAAATCGATGATAACATTCCAATTTAAATACAAAGCATAAAGCTCAGAATCCTAAATGTTTCCTTCGGCTGAAAATCCTTCCAATAATTTTTATAAAATTAGAAACTCAACCTTCAAATGAATGATTTACAATAATTTAATACATAAATTGACTCAAAAAACATCCCTAAAACAAACACTAAAATTCAATTATAAAATCTACTAAACACTGCTGAATTCCCTCCTGCAACAGTGTAAAAAAGTTTTTATAGTGCTTTTACAAAATATATATATCAAATTCCCCTCCACAAACTTCATTACTCATTCATTAATTAAATTGGCCGAAAATCCTTGGTGGGATTTGCAAACTAATTTTGCTTTTGGTAATTGAATGAAGTTTTCTTTCAGTACTCAGATTTTTTCTGTCTTCCATTGAGTTGCTTACCTTGATTTACTACCAAAAATGCTTGGAATCATATCTTCTTTCATGGCATCATGGCATGTCATTTATATTTGGAAAGGTATAAACATTTACCTCATTACTACATGCCCATAATAAAAGGTGATTCATGGAAAGGTATAAACATTTACCTCTTATTTTCATATTCTTGGTGATTCGTATCATGGCATCATGACAGGTCATTTATATTTGGAAAGGTATAAACAAAGATTATTTTAGTAACACATAAAGTGATTTGCAACCATATGGATGAAGGCATGATTCACAATTTAGCTTTGAAAACACAGTTGGGTGAATGATTTAATTATAAAATAAATCAAAGGCCTGATTCCGTTTTTATTTGCATTTTAATGATTTAAAAAGGTAGAGAAAGGAATTTATCTACATTGTGAATCATGCCTTTCTAAATTGTGAATCATGCATTTCTCTACATTTTAGAGAAAGCTAAATTGTGAATCATGCCTTGCCTCCATATGGTTGCATTTTAAACAAATCACTTTGTGTTACTAAAGTAATCTTTGTTTATACCTTCTCTAATATAAATGTGAATCACTCAGAATATAAAAATAAGAAAGATATGATTTTATGAATTATTTTTTATTATAGGAATGAAGGAATGAGGTAAATGTTTAATTTTAATGATGTGATTAATCTGAGAGAGATTTCTCTAATATATGGATCAGAAAAAGTCTCAGATTTAACAATTTAAAAATATGTTTCATTGATTGTGCATGTTAACAGTTTACCAAATTTTGTTTTATTATTGATCTTTTCAATTTTTTATAAAAATTTTGTCAATAATTTCACATTTTCAACGATGTAGTATAATGGGAAAAATTATTGAAATTAATCAGAAATGAAAACTCCCTTACTTCTTACAATTTGGTTACACCAGCATAGATTCATCTTAAATATGGATCTAACATGCGCTGAGAGGGATCCAATTTCTTCACGTGCAGAATTTTTTATGAACTGACATTATTTAAATATTTTGTATTAGTTATTTTATTTTTTCTTTTAATATTTTAAAATTTTTATGTGGACCAACATGAGCAAAATTTCAACTTTGATGACAAACCGACAAGGTTACACATCATACTGGGTAGTAGAATGAGCCTCTCAGCGCAATCACAAGCCTAATAAAGAGTGTTGAATTGATAAAAAATATCAAAAGAATGAGTTCAAAGTTGTTTTCAATGCGACGAGCTAGCAATTTTGGATTTTAATGGCATTTTTGGCCCTGCCCAAAACCTTCGCAACTCTACCATAAACCTTTGCAGCTTTACCGAAGCGCAATGGATGAAGAAGTTGGTTTGAGATCTATAGGTCTAGACTTGCGTGGCCTCCTTTTGCCTTGTTTCATCGACGCGACAAGAGCTATGATAATTGTGTGGCAGTGATCATAGTGCTTGGAAGACTACAATGTAGCAAAAATAGAAAAACATTTCATTTTAGAATGCAAGCCCTTCAAAGACAACAATGAAAGTTATATAGATATTCTAGCAATTAGCTCTTAAAATAATCTATTTATCGAGGGATTTTTCGAGAAAGTAAAAACGTTTATTGTGAGTATTCACAGAAAAAAAATTGAATACATCAACCAAATAAAAAAATAATCTATCCCATAAATTATCGTCCCATAAATTATAAACTTTAAAATACTTTTCTTTCTTTCTTTCACCTAAAAATCCAGCCAGCCTTGCTATGAGTTTGACACAGTATTTTCCGCAAAAATTTGGGTTTTTCCGAAGTTCAAAATGCAACAAATTTCAAAAGATGCCTTAATACCTTTGGCATATTTCCAAGGTGTTTGTATTCTAGGTTTAAGCTTAAAACTGCCCGAGATTTGGGTTTTCTTTAAATGCTGCACATTTTAAAATGTGTCTCTTCTCATCGCAATATTTTTGTGCACAAGGTGAAACATGTCCACTCAACGCACTTGGGGATCATGTTTCGCATTGGAAATGTAAAGGAATAGTTATAAATGACGTGGTGTTGAAATGTGTTAAAATCAGAAGGTTTCTATTATAATTTTTATGTATGTGAGTTAAATTTTATGTACGTGAGTTATAAATTTATGTATGTGGATTAATTTATAACTCACATACATAAATTGAGGTTTTAATTAAAATTAATATCAGAAGTGAAACATGATTTTAACCTTTTTGATTTTAAGTCAATATTTTTTTGCAATTTTTAACGGTAATTAATGTCTTTAAGTTATTTCATTTCTAATAGCATGTATAGAGACACTATAAATTAAAATACAATCATATAGATTAGGAGATTGTAGAATTTATGGTGTAGATTTGCAATTTCTCATAAAGTTTTAATGAAAATCAGATGACACAAACATATTCTACTGCTCTGCGAAATTCAATTCACAATTTAAAACATCAAACACAAACATGCAATGAGAAATAACACACATGTGCACAATTTTTCAGGGGAAAGAAATCTGCTAAAAAACCCAATGCCTGCTTGCATTAATATGATGAATAGAGATGTATTACAATTGCTTCCCTCAACTGAGTACAACCTGCAAGTGAATAACCTATCTCTCTGCTCATTGAGAAGCTCTGACCCAGATTTAATCAATTTCTGCCTCTGCTCGAGTCCCTATTTCGTTGCATAATTCCTTGAGAAATTAAGCCCCTATCATTTAAGAATTTCTTCAAAATGGATTGCGCAATTTCCAAGGTTGATCATCTAAATGCATTCAACACATGTACACTCAAGACTAGTCTACAACTGGTGTTAAACTTCATTGTAATCTCCACCATAGTTGGGAAAAACGAATTCTCTGCATGCACTAGTTATTTTGGGTTGAATGACCAGTTAACTAGATGATCAGTGAGTTTGATTGAAGTCTCACTGCACAACTGACCTTCCACTAATTCCTCTAATAGTTGGAACTAGTTTAACTGAAAACAACTTGAGATAACTGACCTTGATTGCTACAAAATAGCAATCACACATGCTTAACTCAACTCTAACCTCTCCAACTCAAATTTACTGAGTAAATTGGGTGACACAAACCATGTCATATAAGTTAATTGCATCCAAGTTGTTTGTTGATATGCAAATTCAGATTTTCTTAGTTAAATCAAGTAAAAATCAAATTGAGAATTTCTTGCCACATTTTTCAACACTCCCTCTCAGCAAGAAAGGGATTATCGACCACCCCTATCCTGCACTTGTGGAACTCAAACTTCCCTCTTGAGAAGGCCTTTGTCAAAATGTCAACATCTTGTTCCTCTATCAGAATGTAGTGGAGCAACATTATCTGCCTTTGCACACAGTCCCATAAATGGTGATACCAAATATCTATATGCTTGGATCAATCGTGAAATACACGATTCTCACAGAGTTTGGCGCAACTCTAATTATCCAGCAAGTATCTTTCTCATCTAGATCGCCTCACATGATGCTTCAATTGCAGCCATGTATTCTACTTTTGTCGAGCTAAAGGCCACAAATATTTGCTTCTTGTTATACTAGGAAACAATTGTGGACCCAACACTGAAAATTCCACCTGACGTGCTCTTTCAGTCTGATGGACTCCCCACCCAATCTGCATCTGTGAAGCCACACAACTTCACTCCCTTTGTCCGTCTGTACCATAGTGCAAACTAGGTAGTGTCTTTGAGGTATTGTAAAACATGTTTACTTGCCTTCCAAAATAATTTGGTTGGCCTAACCATAGCTTGGCTCAACTGGTTGACTGCATAGCACATATCTAGTCATGTGTTCACAAGATACATCAATAAACCCACTAACTGCAGATAAATGGTCGCATCTACTTCCTCACCTGAAGTGTTATGCCCCTTCCTCTAGTTGGTTGCTAGAGGTGTCTCCATTGGTTTGCACTCTCCATGCGAAACTTCTATCATATCTCATTTGCATACTTGCCTTGAGAGACAAAGAATTCCCCATTGGCTTGTCATACTTCCTACCCAAGGAAGTAATGCATGACACCCATGTCCTTCATTTCAAATTCCCTTGCAAGGTCCTTGCAAAATTTTATTAGCTACTCATCACGAGTTAAAATAAAATCATCAACATATAAGGCAGTAATAAGAAATTTACCTTCAACCAATATATGATAAAGGTTTTCTTTATAAGCCTTTTTTCCACTCCATTATAGTGAGAGAAACCTAATATTAGATTACCTTAGTTGTATGGCTAAAATGCATCCCCTTTCCATATTTTCTTTTACTTATATGAGATTTATCCCATGATAAAAGGGTGGAATTGCATGATTGAGTTATTTATCATAATTAATTTTAAAAAATATTATAATTATGAGATAATAATTATTTCATAATTGAGATAATTGAGAAAAAACTCATAATTATGATAAGGGTTTATAGAACTTTCCATTCCCAGGGGTATCAACTTGACCCATTTGTGTATGAGTTGGCTAGGGGTCCATTATTGTAGAATATTCCTAATTTCTCAAGCCCCTAGGTGTCTAGATATATTTTCCCAATGGATAGAATAAGCCTATATAATCTCACCAAGAGGAAAGGGGGTGAGATCTAGTATTCAAGATATAGCGCGAGAGCTCTGTTGTATTGGGAGAGGAGACCATGTTACAAGGTTGAGGAGAGGATCTTATTTTTTGAAGATATAATTGTACCATTTGATTCATGGTTAATAGAAATCTTTGTTCCTTCCCCGTATTTACATGTTTGTAGCAATTACGTATATTGATTCTATGATGTTTTATGTTGACAATCTTCCGAGGAAGATCACTTGTTATTCTTGAATGTTTGTGGTTATGTGTAGGTGTTGAGATCGAGTGCAGATGAAACAGATCACTTGAGTGGAACACGAGGATTCTGCTACAAATTCAAAACCCTTCACTGACCTACGAGGAGACCAGGTGTACTCTCCTTCTTTTATAACATCTAGAACCATTTTCTTGTTGTCTGTTTGAGCATTGGTTTGGGATTTGATTGTCTATCTATTGGAAATTTTTTCTCTTTCTGTATGGTCATCTTATTTTGGCGCAATATCACAGAGAAATAGCTCCTTTCATGTAAATTTCATTGCAATAGTTTGCATTCGCTTCACTTTTAGTGAAGCCCAAACTAGTGATATAACTATCAATCTTGGTGTACCAAGCATGAGGTGCTTATTCGATATTGTGCAATGCTCGCTTGACTTTGCAGACATGGGACTCTCGATCAAATGTCTCAAAACCTTCTAGTTTCATGATGGACACCTCCTCCTCAATAACCCCATTGAGGAATGTTATTTTTACATCCATATGGTGGATCTTCCACCCCATCTATGCAACCAATGTAATAATTAATATAATGGATGAGTACCTTGCTATAGGAGAAAAGGTATCCTCATAGTTAATTCCTTCAACTTGAGGGTGCCCCTTGTCCATAAATATGGCCTTATAATTCTCTACGCTTCCATCTTTCCTGCTTTACCTTGAAGATCCATCTCGAACCCACTACCAATTTATCTGGTGGTCTTGAGACTACTTCCCAAACACTATTCTTTAAAATGGATTCGTATTCCTCCATCATTGCATCAACCCATACAGGTTTCTCTATTGCTTCCTTGAAAGAGGATGGCTTAGTGTCTATAAGCTCAATTATTAGAGCCATGTAGCCAGTGTACCGATCAGTTGACCTTATCCACCTACACAAATTTGAAGGATCTCCCACATTCTCCATTGCATCCTCCACAAGTCTATCATCTTCCCTTGTCCTTTTCCTGTGTTCTCTAGATGGTTTGACTTGAGTGGATGTCTCCACTCTCTGCTCCTCTAGTTTTGTCTGCTCCATAACTTCCTTAGGCTCCTCCTTTGGAGCTAAAATATCCTCTTTTGGTGGGACTTGAAGCTCCCTCTCAAGAGAGCATGACATGGATGTATCCTCATCAAATTTTACATCCCTTCACACAATTGTCATTTTGAGGGATGACAAGTACACACGGTAGTTATGAGGAGTTTTTGTGTAACCCACAAATACTCCCAGTTTAGCTATCGGCTCAAGCTTCTTCCTAGATTCTTTGGAGACATGGCAGTAAACATAGGTTCCAAAAATGCTAAAGTGAGACACATCTGACTTTCTCCTTGAGAAAGCCTCCTTCAATGTAATCATACCCAAAATCTGATGAGGACTCTGGTTTTGCAAATAGATTGTTGTGTTGCATGCTTCAACCCATAAATGCAGATGTAGGCCTTGGTCATATAACATAGCCCTCGCGTCTCCCACAATGCTATTGTTCTTTCTCTCAACCACCCCATTCTGCTATTGGTTGTGGGGTGATGTCAACTCTCATCAAATGCCTTATTTCACATGAAATGTTTTGAATTCATTCAATATGTACTCACCTCCATTATTGCTTCTGAGAGCCTACAACTTCTTGCAAGTTTCTTTCTCAACGAATGCCTTGAATTCTACAAACTTGGAGAATGTCTTATCTTTTTTCTGCATGAAGAATATCCAACAATTCCATGAGAAATCATCAATAAAAATGACAAAATATTTATGTCTGGCAGTGGAGGCTGTCAAGAAAGGTCTACAAACATTAGAGTGGGTCCTTTCTAGGACTGCACGTGCTTTTCTATCCCGATCATGAAATGTGGATTTTGTGTACTTCCCCAAGGTACATACTTTGCATACATCTTGTTTTTCAAGTACTCCTTTAGGGAGGCTAGTGGTTATTTTCTACATAATCTTCAAGGCCCCATGATGCAAATGGCCAAGTCTTTTGCGCCAGAGTTCACTGACATCGTGGTCCTCCACTTTCTCCGCCTTAGTGCTTAATGTAGCACGATCTTCCACATCTAGCTTATACAGGTTCTTAACAAGAACCTTAATCTACTTCACCTATCCTGTGGCTATGTGTCTCGTGGAAAATTTTCCTTTTATGATGATCACATCATAACCATGATCTTCCAAAACTACAACAGAGATGAGATATTTCTCTATGCCCTGCAAAAACATGACATCCTTGAGCTTGAGAGGGGATCTTGACTCCCTCTAAAAAGTGACTGTACCAACCCTGTTCGCACAATACCTTCCATCGTACCCTATCTCGATGTGCATCTCCAAATATTTCTCCTCTAGGTCACCGAAAAAGTCTCTACACCCTATCATGTGGAAAAATGCACCTAAGTCCAAGTACCACACACTCCCCATCACTGTGGTGGCTATGCATGCGATAAGGGTAACATCAAGCTCGAACTATGAAGCCAAGGCTTCATCTTTTGCTCCTCCCGAGGTCTGCTTGATTTCCTTTTTGTGTGGAAACTTCATGGCATAGTGTATGAATTCATGACAATGGAAGAATTTAATTTTGGAAAAAAATTTCTTCTTGCCCCTTTGGTTGGATTCTAGTTTGGTTTGAGATTTCTTCCCTTTTCCTTTCTTTCTGTTTCCAACCAATGTAATTTTTTTTCATCCTTTCCCTTGGGTGAAGTCCCATCTCTGGGATTGCACCTTATTTCCTCCTGTACGAAATCATACCATAGCATTCGCATTTCGATAGCTTCTCCCTCCCATTCACCGAATCTTCGTAGCAATTCCAACTCTTAGGAAGGGCTAGGCTTACCAAATCATCATTTGAAATAGTAGCACCAACACCTACAAGGTTATCACAAACTTATGTGAACCTGCTCAGATACTACTAAATGGTGTCATTCTTCTGCGTCTTGATATTTCAAAGTTTATCCTTAAGCACTAGTTTCCTATGGTGACTGTTATTTTGGAACATATTTGTTAGTTCCTGCTACATTTCATAAGGAGTTTCTTTCCCATTGACATTGGTGACAATGTGGTCCCGTAATCCCTCCAATATTATTCTCCTTGCCTTCGCTACATCTTTCTTCCACTGAGTAAGGTTCTAGGCATCAGATGCTTGTGGTTTAGCAACATCTGTCTTGATGTATTCTAGCAATCCACTTTCATCTAATACCACCTCCATGTGATCCTTCCATGAAATGAAATTAGAGATGCCTTCCAAGGCATACTCTAGCCTTAGCTCATTGAAGTTCATCTTCTCAGCTCTGAAGAAATCCTGCTACATTGAATTGCAAATTCAAAACTCTTGAGAAACGACTTCGAAATTCCTGCTCTAATGTGAATCCAACTCTGATACCATGTAGAAATTATGGTGTATATTTGCAACTGCCCATGAAGTTTTAATCAAAATCACAAGACACAAACCTACTCTACTTCTCTATGGAATTCAATTCACAATTTAGAACATCAAACACAAACATGTAATTAGAAATAACACACATGCACACAATATTTTTTTGGGGAATAAATCTAATAAAAACCACAATGTCTGCTTGCATTAATATGATTAATAGAGATGTATTACAATTTCCTTCCTCAACTGAGCACAATTTGCAAGTGAATAACCTATGACATATGGACAGGGTTACACATCATATTGGGCTATAGAATGAGCCCCTCGGCTCAATCACAAGCCTGATAAAGACTCTCGAATTGATAAAAAATATCAAAAGAATGATTTCGAAGTTGTTTTCAGTGCGACGAGTTAGAAATTTTGCATTTTAATTTCATTTATGACCCTGCCCAAAACCTTCGCAACTTTGCCCCAAACCTTTGTAGATTTACCCAAATGTAATGGATGAAGAAGTTGGTTTGAGATCTATAGGTCTAGACTTGCGTGGCCTCCCTTTGCCTTGTTTCATCTACGCGACAAGAGCTATGATAATTGTGTGGCAGTAATAATAGTGCTTGGAGGACTACAATGTAGCGAAAATAGAAAAAAAAATCTTATTAGAATGCAAGGCCTTCAAAGACAAGGAAAGTTATGTAGATATGTTTGCAGTTATCTCTTAAGATAATTTATTTAGCGAGGGGTTTGTTGAGAATGTGGGAACATTTATTGTGAGGACTCACAAGAAAAATGTCAAATACATCAACCAAATGAAGAAATAATATGTCCCATAAGTTGTACCATAAGTTATCATCCCATAAATTATGGACTTTAAAATACTTTTCTTTCTTTCTTGTAACTAAAAAAATAAGAGAGAATCAACAAGCCTTGCTATGAGTTTGACACAGTATTTTACACAACAATTTGATGTTTCTGAAGTCGAAAATGCAACAAATTTCAAAATATGCCTTAATACCTTTGGCATATTTCCAAGGTATTTGTATTCTAGGTTTAAGCTTAAAATTGCTCGAGATTTGGGTTTTCCTTAAACGCTGCAAATTTTAAAATGTGTCTCTTCTCATCACAATATTTTTGTGCATAAGGTGAAACATGACCACTCAACGCACTTGGGGATCATGTTTCGCATGGGAAATGTAAAGGAATAGATATAAATGATGTGGTGTCGAAATGTGTTAAAATAATAAGGTTTCTGTTAAAATTAATATGTATGTGAGTTATAAATTTATGTATGTGGATTAATTTAAAAATCACATATATAAATTGAGGTTTTAATTAAAATTAATATCATAAGTGAAATATGATTTTAACCTTTTGATTTTAAGTCAATAATTTTTTGCAATTTTTAACAATAATTAATGTTTTTAAGCTATTTCTAATAACATGTATAGAGACACTATAAATCAAAATACACTCATATAGATTAGGATATTAGAGAAATTATGGTATAGATTTTCAATTGCTCATGAATTTTTAATAAAAAACAGCCGACACAAACCTACTTTATTTCTCTACATAATTTAATTCATAATTTAGAACATCAAACACAAACATGTAATGAGAAATAACACACACGTGCAAAAATTGTTCCCGGGGAAAGAAATCTACTAAAAACCCCAATTCCTGCTTGCATTAATATGATGAATAGAGATGTATTACATTTGCTTTCCTCAATTGAGCACAACCTGCAAGTGAATAACCTAGCTCTCTGCTCATGGAGAAGCTCTAACCTAGACATAGTCAATTTCTTCCTCTCTTGAGCCCCTATTTCCTTGTATAATTCCTTGAGAAATAAAGCCCCTATTATTTAGGAATTTCTTCAAAATGGATTATGCAATTTCCAAGGTTGATCATCTAAATGCATGCAACACATGTACACTCAAGACTAGCCTACAACTGTGGGTACACTTCCTTGTAATCTCCACCATAGTTGGGGAACTTGAACTCTCCGCATGCACTAGATATTTTGGGTTGATTGATCAGTTAACTAGATGATCAATGAATTTGATTGGAGTTCCACTGCACAACTGAGCTTCCACTAGTCCCTCTAGTAGATGGAACTAGTTTAGTTGAAAACAACTTGAGTTAATTGACCTTGATTGCTACAAATTAGAAATCACACATGATTAACTCAACTCTAACCCCTCTAACTCGAATTTACTGAGTAAACTGGGTGACACAAACCATTTCATACAAGTTAACTGCATTCAAGTTGTCTGCTTATGTGCAAATTCAAATTTTCTCAATTTAATCAAAGCAAAATCAAATTGAGAATTTCTTGCTGCATTTTTCAACACTCCCTCTCATAAAGAAAGGGATTATCGACCACCCCTATCCTGTACCTGTGGAACTTGAACTTCCCTCTTGAGACAACCATTATCAAAATGTCAACATCTTGTTCCTCTATCAGAATGTAGTGTAGAAACATTATCCACATTTGCACACAATCCCGTAAATAGTGATACCATATATCTATATGCTTGGATCCAATAGTGAAATACACGATTCTCATAGATTTTGATGCAACTCCAATTATTACAGTAGATCAAAGTTGTATCCATCATTTGACCAAATATTCCAACAAATATCTTTCTCATCCAAATCGCCTCACATGATGCTTGAATTGTAGCCATGTATTCTGCTTCTGCCAAGCTGACGGCCACATATATTTGCTTCTTGCTATACCAGTAAACAATTGTGAACCCAACACTGAAATTCCACCTAATGTTCTCTTTCAGTGTGATGGACTCCCCACCCAATCTGTATCTCTGAAGCCAGACAACTTCACTCCCTCTATCCAACTGTACCATAGTCCAAATTGGGTAGTGCCTCTAAGGTACTATAAAACATGCTTACTTGCCTTCCAAAATAATTTGGTTGGCCTAACCATAGCTTGACTCAACTGGTTGACTAAATATCACATATCTAGTCATGTGCTCACAAGATACATCAATGAACCCACTAACTGTAGATAAATAGTAGCAACCACCTCCTCACCTGAAGTGGCATCCTCCTTCCTCTAGTTGGTCGCTAGAGGTGTCTCCATGGGTTTGCAACTCTCCATGTGAAACTTCTATAATATATCATTTTCGTACTTTCCTTGAGAGACAAAAAATTCCCCATCACCTTGTCATACTTCCCACCCGAGGAAGTAGTGCATGACACCCATGTCCTTCATTTCAAATTCCCTTGCAAGGTCCTCCTTGCAAAATTTGATCAGCTGCTTATCACCAGTTAAAATGAAATCATCAACATATAAGACAATAATAAGCAATTTACCTTCTACCAATATATGATAGAGGTTTGTTTTATAACCCTATTTTCCACTCCATTATAGTGAGAGAAACCCAATATCAAATTACCTTAGTTGTATGACTAAAATGCATCCCATTTTCACCTTTTCTTTTAATTACGTGAGATTTATCCCATGATAAAATGGTGGAATTACATGATTGAGTTATTTCTCATAATTAATTTTCCAAAATATTATTATTATGAGATAATAATTATTTCATTATTAGATAATTGAGAAAAAACTCATAATTATGATAAGGGTTTATAGAGTTTTCCATTCCTAGGGAGATCAACTTGACCCACTTGTGTATGAGTTGGCTGTAGAAATTCCCACTTGTAGATGACCTGATAATGCAATATAATAAAGCAAAATGCTTGATCTACTTCTACAACCAATTTAGCGGAAGCTTAATCAAACACGAGCAACATCAATAAGAACACATATAACTGATATGGAGAAATCAATCACACATAACACATAAGATATAACCAGGGGAAAGCCTCAGCCTAAAACCCCAACTCTGTATTATCATACAAGTGGAAATATAGCTAGTATTACAAAAAGAATCAGCTCAAAAGCTATCCTACTCTCTCTACAATACCTTTGCTTCTCATAGACAATCAAAGGCCTCTCTCAAACCTTCTCCTCTGCCCTCCTAGTCTCCTATTTCTTTGTGCCATTTTGATTGGGGTCCAGTGCAACCACTTGTGTGAATTGGCCTCTTCACACACTCACTAACCTCTGATCCAACTACGCAATCCTGAAGGAGATAAATCCTTCTCTATGGATGAGCTTCCTTTATAAGAAAAATCCATCCAACTGATAGTACACTGTCCCTCCTCTAATATCAACTGTGTCTCTGTTTGAACTGACATGCATGAGTTATTCATGAGAGAATATTCAATTATCTGAAGTGAAACAATTATATGCAAGCATGCATTAACTAACTGAACTCACAATTAATTTAAACAAACTGTTTAAATCAATCTAACTGGACTTGACTTAGTTAACTGAGCCAACTAATTACAACTCAAATTAGAACTCATCCTTATCTCTTTAACTGATGGATAAATTCCTCAATTAATAGAGAAATTATTACATGTCCTCACATAGATTTCATGTTTGATTTTTCACAACTAATTAACTCATGGTGAATTAATTTATTTATTTTCAAATAGTTGTTAAGTTCAAATTCAAATTTTACTTCCTATGTTTAGTCCAGGGATTGACTAAACTAGGAATCCATCCTGAACTGCTAAAAATGGAAATTCTATTTTTAGCACTTCCATTTTTCATTCCCTATTGCTCAATCCCACACTGATACCAAAATTTCTATTTATAGCAATGCTATTTTTAGCACTTCTATTTTTAGCATTTCTTGTTGCTATTTTCAACACTCCCTCTCAACAAGAAAGGCATTCAACTTGAACCCAATCTTATACCTCTGGAATTTTTTGCATGCAACACTTCTATCAAGTGTGGTTGCTCCAGCAAATCTAGAAACAAAAAAAAAACTCCCAATTGACCTCTCAATTGGGGTAGAAACATACTCTGATGTTGAAGCTCTACCTATTGCTGACAATTGCTCCCTCTCTGACCTCTGAGCTGCTGTAAAACTCCATGCATCTTGCACCGTTTCACACTTCTCTATGCCATCCTGCACTGGTGCAACACTCTTGTGCCTTTCACATTGTTTCAACCTACTAGCTCTACACAATCTTGGGAATCTTGCACTGTAGCTCTCTCTGCCACTCCATCCGCATCTATCTCTACCCAATCAGCCAATCCTGTTACTCCTCATTGTGGCTCCCATAACAAGGTCTAATCAAATAGGCTGGGTACCTCAATGATCCTGCCCCTGTTCCAACTTACTTGGGACTGTCACTCCACATTGCCCCACCTCTGACCTGGAGGTATGGATGCATGTGATCCCTCTACCCACTTGGCTCAAAATTTCCCCCTACTGGAGGACTTTGCATGAGTGGATGCCTCCATTCAGTATCCTCTCGACCTATCTAGTTGTGGCTGCTCCAAAACCTCCTGAAGCTGCTTCACCAATTGTGGCTCCTCCACAATGATCTCAGACTTCTTCTGGCACTGCATGTTGAGAGGTATTGTACTCTCCCTCTCAACCACCAAGTCTCCATTAGTTGCCTTGCTCCTCAAGGCTTTGCATGCATTTTGAACCTTAAGAGCATATAGGTTTTTGACCCGTGAAGCAATCTGCTTCGCCTGTCTAGTGGTGATATGTCGAAGGAAAACCTTTTCCTTACTAAAGACTACATCATAACCTCTATCTTCCAGCATCGCGATCGACACCAAATTTCTCTTTAGTCTTGGTACATACTTGACATCGGTCAAGGTAATGCAAGCTCCATGCTCCCTCTGAAAAACAACCTTGCCCACACCTGAGACACTATACTATTCATCATTACCCATCGCTATGAGTATCTGGAGATCTTTCTGTTGGGTTGTGTTATATTCTTTCCATGACTAACCTACGTAGTGAAATGGGGATTGGAGCCCCCCCTTCGTTGCACTGATTGCACAGCGGGGGGGTCACAAGGGGGGTTTGAGGGGGGCGGGTAGCCCCTCGCTGCCCCGAGAAATTTTTTTTGGACCCTATATTAGGTTGGGCGAACCTACCTATGGTTCTCAGTCCATGGTTTTGGATGCGATGGTTTTCGGTCCATGGTATTGGATGCTTCGACATGTATAAATATGTATTGTAACATTTAAAGAAACATAATGAAAAATCAAGATGGTAGTCCCTGTTTTGGGATCTAGTGGGAAAATCTCTGTGTATATGTTTTTTATGTGTTATGCTCTCGCATTATTTATTTTTTCTGTGTTTTAGAATTCCTATGTAGGTAATTTTTGTACGGGGTTAAAACCTACATTTGGTATCGGAGTTGTTTTGGCTTCAAGGGGATGCCTTTGTTGTTGAGGGGTTTCACTCGGGCCTATGGTAGACCGTGTTTAGTGGGAGATCTGCAAGATCAATTCTAGTGGTGAAAGAAGATGGCAAGCAGTGGAAAGATAGAGATCGAGAAATTTAATGGTCAGAGTTTTGAGTTGTGGAAACTCAAGATGGAGGATTTGTTGGTGGATAAAGATCAGTGGATCATGGTAGATTCAAGTACTAAACCAGCGGGAGTGTCTGATGAAGAATGGAAGAAGTTGGATCGGAAGACAAAGAGCACAATATGATTTTGTGTCTCAAATTTAGTATTGCTGAATGTATCAGGGGAAGCTACAATGAAGGCTTTGTGGGGCAAGTTAGGGCTTTGTACCAAACTAAGTCTCTGGTGAATAAACTGTTCCTGCAGAAAAAATTGTATAACCTTAGAATGAAATATGGAGACTCGGTGATAGAGCATCTGAATGCATTTAATACTGTGGTAAGTTAGTTAGCATATATTGATATCAAAATTTCAGATGAAAATAAGTGCATTAGTTTGTTGTGTTCTCTACCAGATTCATGGGATAATATGATTATTACAATAGGTAGCAATGCAACTACCTTGTGGTTTGATGAAATGGTCTCTTCCTTGCTGACGGAGGAGATGAGATGGAAAAATATGGAGAGCCAGAATAGTGATTCCTTGTCTTTCCGAGGACGATCCCAGAACAAAAACAAAAATAAATCATCGAGTGGGAGATCTAAATCTAGAGGGAGATCTAAATCTCAAGGAAAGCCTGTAAAGGTGGTGTGCTGGAAATGTGGAAAGGAAGGGCACTACAAAATGGACTGTAAATCTAAAGCTCCTGACAAAGGAAAGGGATCTGATGATGCTTCTTTTGCAGAGGTGAAAACCACCTCAGATGAAGGTGGGGATGTGTACTTGGCTTCTTCAAGTACACATGCAGATCACAAAGGCATGGTTGATTGACTCAAGTGCATCCTTTCACTTCACTCCCCATAGAGAGTGGTTCTACGAGTATGAGAAATACGATGGTGGTGATGTCTTCTTAGGGGATGCAAAAATAGTGTTCAAGAATAATACCTGCAAGATGGTTCGGGGGGCATTGGTATTGATGCAGGGAGTTCAAATTGGAACTTTGTACAAGCTACAAGGTAGCACTGTTGTATATGGGTGCAATAGTTTCGTGGTTCTTGAAAGTGGAGCAGAAAATATAGTGGTCTCTGGAGAGAAGACCATGCTGTGGCATCAAAGGCTTGGACATATTGGAGAGAAGGGCCTTCGAATACTTCATGGTAAAGGTATGGTAGAAGGCATGAGTAATAGCTCTCTGGATTTTGATTTCTACGAAAATTGTGTATATGGGAGGCAGAATCAGGTGAGTTTCCCCTATGGTGGTAAGAGAGCGAAAAAGATATTAGAGCTTGTGCACAGTGATGTGTTTGGACCTGTGAAGGTTCCATCACTGGGTAAGTCTGTGTACTATGTATCATTTATAGATGACTTCACAATAAATACATGGATATATTTCCTTAAGAAGAAATTTGAAGCCTTTGACAAGTTTAAAGAATTTAAGGCTCTGGTAGAAAACCAGTCAGATAAGAAGATAAAGGTGCTGAGGACATATAACGGTGGAGAGTTTTGCAGTAAGGAATTTGAAGAATTCTGTAAGAAGTGTGGTATAGCACGACAAAAGACTACTCCATATACACCTCAACAAAATGGAGTTGCAGAAAGAATGAACAAGACATTGATGGAAATGGCAAGAAGTATGCTCAGTGGTGCCGGGTTAGGACAAGAATTTTGGGTAGAGGCGGTGGAGATAGCATGTTACCTGGTCAATAAATCACCTTCATCAGTGTTGGAGGATAAAACTCCATAAGAGGTATGGACTAGTAAGAAACCCTGTCTTTCACATCTACGGTTATTTGGATGTGATGCATATGTACATGTTCCAGAGGAGAAATGAACCAAGTTGGATAGTTAATCTGAAAAGTGCATCTTTATTGGGTATAAGGATGGTTTAAAGGGTTATAATCTTTGGAACCTAGTCACACGGAAGGTTGTGTACAGTTGAGATGTGTTGTTCAGATAGGTGAAAGATGTTATTAAAGATGACGTCCAACCAAAGGAACCTGTGAAGATAGAGTTTTAGCTAAAGGAGGAAGAATCAGACTCTACAAAGGAGGAGGAATTAGAAGATGAAGAGCCACAAACTCTGGGTGTGAGAAGATCAATTTGAGAAAGAAGGCAACCAAAAAGGTATAATCCATCTACTATCTGTTCAAATTTTTCTTTCAAGAACTGTGAAGGAAGCAGTAGATTCAGAGGATGGAAAACTCTAGAAAGAGGCCATGGTTGATGAAATGGCATCTTTGCACAAAAATGAGGCTTGTGATTTGGTGGAGTTGCCGGCTAGAAGGAAACCCATTGGCAGTAAACGGGTGTTCAAGAAGAAGACAAATGTTGAAGAAAAGGTGGAGAAATACAATGCTCGGTTGGTAGCAAAAGGTTATTCCCAAGTGTCGGGAATTGATTTTGGTGATATTTTTTCTCCTGTTGTCAAGGTAACTTCTATTAGATTACTTTTATCTGTTGTTGCTGCTTTTGATTTTGAGGTAGAACAGAGGGATGTGAAGACAGCATTTCTTCACGGGGATTTGGAAGAGGAAATCTACATGAAGCAACCTGAAGGC
This sequence comes from Pinus taeda, assembly GCA_000404065.3. Lineage (NCBI taxonomy): Eukaryota > Viridiplantae > Streptophyta > Pinopsida > Pinales > Pinaceae > Pinus > Pinus taeda. The sequence goes on along the minus strand of APFE030881970.1, from coordinate 2,382 downwards.
TTTGCGGTGAAGGGTAAGAAAGAACTGGTATGCAAGTTAAAGAAGTCTTTGTATGGGTTAAATCAGTCACCAAGGATGTGGTATCAGAAATTTGATACATTTATACGGGGACTTGGCTTCACCAGAAGCAAAGCAGATCACTATGTGTATTTTAA
>APFE030881950.1:0-33693 GCA_000404065.3 Pinus taeda | reverse complement strand
CCCGAATGAAACAAAGGATTGTAGCTGTACATCTCCCACAAAAGGGCCAGGGTTTAAATCAGTTTCCTGCTCCAACACCATATTGTGCAAATAGAACTCACATAGGGACCATTGGACCTTAACCCCATAATGTTTACAACAATCAATAAAATCGTTAACAGTATTAATCTGGATGGGGGCACCTGCCCTGACGGCTTTTATCTTCAGCCTTAAGTATCTTTCAAGGAGAAATAAAGCATAATTCTTTGCAGGGGCTCTGCAAGTCAAAACATCATCATACAGCGAACATACAATGTCCAATTGTTTAATAACAGTGTCTAGTCGACGTGTTACCTTGGCAACCTTCTCCTGTTCCTTCTGCCATCCTTCAAAGGCCTGACTTTCTGATTGACTCATGTTCCGCAGTTGCTGCTGCAGTTCTTCATGTTTTTCCCGGGGGATCATTTGTTCCCTTAACTGCTCAACTTCCTGTTGCAACTCGTTGTATTTTTCCCGAGGGATCCTTTGTTCCCTTAGCTGGTCAGCCTCCTGTCGGGCCTGCTTCATCTCGTGGTGCAATGCCTTAGTTTTTGGATCCATTCTCCATGATTTCTCAGAGGCAGGGAGTCTCACCTGGATCTTCCTGTTTCGCTGCCTGGTTGCCTCAGTTTGGACTTCTTTTCTTTCCCTTTCTTTCTTAACATGAATGAAGGGGTATGATGGCTCCTTTGTAAATGGAATGTCATCTTGCGGTTCGGTCTTGATTGGAACGGCAGCTGGTCCTACTGGGCTATTTGGAACAGCAGGTTGTTCCTCATTGTTAATAGGGGTGGAATTCTGTTGTTCCATACCAGATGGAACGGCATTTTGTCCTTCAGTGCTGGTTGGAATGGTCGTCGGTCTATCGGCGGAGTATTGACCTCCAAGGTGCCTATGAGCCCCTTGCCTTCTCATCTGATGGTAGCCTGCCACATTTATTCTTCTTTTTCTTCTTATCGTCCTCCTTATTCTCAGACTGGCTTTCAAACTTCGATTTTTCTGCCGAAGCTGGGCTATAATGTTCAGCAGCCTCTGCTGTCTCTTTCTCAATTTCTTGATTTCCCTTGCCTCAGTTGTGGGCACATGAGCGGCCCTTATTTCTGCTCCTCTTTCATCGATGGTTTCCTCTGGTATTATGGGAATGGACTGTTCCCGACAATCATTTTCATTCTCTGTGACATCAGCAGGTGGGTTTTCTCCCGGTGTCTTGGGAATGGGTTGTTCCTGGTCGGTGTTTACATTTTCCTTCTCAACAACAGGGGGGTTTTCTCCTCCTGCCGTTTCTTCATGCAATTCTTCATGTGCTTCTCCCTCGAGGGTCCTTCAGGGGGGTCTGCTGGACTGGACGGTGAAGCATAATCTCCCAGGTTGGCCAAGATGGTGGCCAGCTCTTCTTCTCCCATGGGAACTTGTGGAGGGCTGTCCCCCAATTGTCCCATCTCTTCCTCCTGAATTGGTTGTTCTGTGGCTGTCTCCGGCTGGCTGGCCTTGGCCTCTGAGTTTGAATGTTCATTCCTTCCTCCTGAATTGGTTGTTCAGTGGCTGTCTCTGGATGGCTGGCCTCGGCCTCAGAGTGTGAATGTTCACTCCCTTCCTCCTGAATTGGCTGCTCAATGGCCCCCTCCGGATAGCTGGCTTCGGCCTTAGAGTTAGAACGTTCATTTCCTTCCTCGTCTTCTGCTCTGTCCTCAATTTGTTCCTCATTTTCCCCCGAGGGTTCCTGTTCTGGTGCTGGTGGTTCCTCTGTTATTTCGATCGGCTGGTCGATGCTTAGTTGGATTTTCTCCAGCCTGCCTCTTATCCTTGCCAACCGAGTTGACTTCCTACGTCTCTCAGGCTGTTCGGGTGTGTTGGCCACCTGTTCTTCCACCACCACCTTTCTGCGTTTTTTAGCTTGCTCTGGGGTGCCCGAGGAATGCCTATGTTTCGAGGCAGCACGTTCTCCTGTGGCTTGTTCCTTATGTTTCTCTTCATGTCCCGCTGCTCTAGAGGAACGTTTTCGTTTTGCTGATTCCGTGCGCTTCTTGGGTTGCTCGGGTGTATCCGAGGGGTGCTTGGGTTTTGGCGATTCTCTGGGCTTCTTAGGTGCTTCAGAGGTACTAGCGGGGTGCTTAACCTTTGGGGATGGTAATGCCACTCCCCCTCCTATTGCTGTAATAAGCTCCCCCCAGTTTCTCTGCTGCTGAGTGAGACTGTAGCTCACTATCAGGCGAATCAGCCCATGGTGGCTAACCACTGCGTCTTCATGGTGTGCCTTTTTCAGGCATTGAGAGGCATCATGCAGTAATGAATTTAACAATGCGGGGAGGTTCATAGAACATTTTCCTTTTAATACAGCTAGGAGCTTAAGGTGACGCGGTCTTACCACATCTTTTCGCCCCTCGCAGGTGATGTAGCTCTGCACTACCTTTTCCAGTTCGCTCCAAGGTTCTCCTAGCGTTGCCGGTAGCACTCCTTTTCCCTTCACTGTCAGCTTCTGTCCTTCGTCTTGGAAAATTTCTATGGTCTTTTGCAGTCTTTCTTTCTTTCTCGTCCATTTTGGTCCTGAGGCTGGTAGTCCTGTTACTTCCGCGATTATTTCCTCCGTGACCATTATCTGCTTCCCACGTACTACGGAATGTTTTTCCTGCAAATTCTGCAGGAATTCCATGGCCACAGTTTCATTTGATTCACGCAGGCGGCTGAAATAAGTTAGCCATCCTGCCCTTTCTAGGATCGCTCGAGTGGCTTCGTAGACTTCTAGCTTACTGGGCTTGCTTCTGATAGCCTTGCCTCCCATGGTTCTGTTTCGGGATCTCGATGGAACAGCAATTACCAGTCGCAAAGAACGTAATCGCAGCAAAAACACAGAGCATGCATGAAAATAGTTTGTAAATAACAATTCTTTGCAAAAATAGCATTATCATGCCGTTAACCCATATCGTACCTTCGTACCATATCATTTCCGAATGATGAGCTAACACGTGGCCGGCGGAGTAATGAGGTCGCCCCCCCCCCACGCAATATGATAGGCTGTCCCAGCCGTCAAATAGAGGAAGGGCCGCCATCTCGTCACCAAGTCATAAAGGAGCAGCATATGGAGGTTTGCCATGTTTCAGATTAGACAAAGAAATACCGATATCGAGGCAAAGGGTAGATCGCGTTTTGTATAAGCCTGCGTGATGTGATGCAAGACAGGAGGATAGGACATCTGGCACTCATATAAAGCCTGCGGTAGTCATAGTCGATACCTTTGCCATGATTGGCGGTGATAGGTATTCATGCGACGTATCCATCAAAGTGTAAGATATAATTATTACGAGGATAGAAAGAAGTATTTAATATGATCCTAATTGGTGTAAATATTATGACTCCGATACCATTAACAGAGCTCTGCTGCCGACAGGTGTTCATAACCTTGGCAGAGTTGTTTATTTCACCCTGGAACCATTATCCTTTGTGTATTTTTGAAGAGCAATTCTTGTCAAAATGCAGGCCATCATGCTGGCTTGGTAACCAGATAACCATGATGCCATTCACCAGAGAGGCGCGAAACGTGGGCAGGCTGGCTCGTAATGAGACCCCCTGTTCCAAGGTTTGTTTATGTAGCGAACCCGTTGGACCATTTCCCTGGTGTGGTGGCCATTGATGGGAATGCCACTTCGCTTCCAATCTTATGATCATAGTAGGCTGGTTCTTTAATGAAACCCCCTATCTTGCATTTGACAGATAATTTTTCTTTTTATTTTGTTTTTGCTCTTTTTTCTTTGAAACAGACTTTTTCTCTTGTGTAATTACACATAAGGGTGGTTCAGCCTTCCTTAAGAGTGGGAATGGCGGAAGAAGTCTTGTTATCCCAGTAGGAGAATATAAATCTTCTGTTCTTATTTCCAAGTAATAATAGAGAAAATTGTAGGGACTCAACATGATAAAGATTTCCAATGAGGCAGAGAAGGTGAGACTATGACAGTCAGAATGATGAGTGTGTGGATCCTTCCTTTGTTGTTGCATCAATACTAGGGCTGTTAAAGATAGCGATTTATGATATGCTGATCTCGGTATATCTTGGCTTTTCTATTCATTGCATAAGTATATAGCTGCTTTTTATGACCTTGGAAAGAGAATGGACATCACATCTTTCATCTGAACGGATGAATCAGCAAAAACACAGAAGTGTTGTTCCTTTTTGAAAAGGAACAGCAAAAATCAAAAGTGTTGTTCCTTTTGAAAAGGAACGGCAAAAATCAAAAGTGATGTTCCTTTTGAAAAGGAACGACAAAAAAATGAAAAAGTGTTGTTCCTTTTGAAAAGGAACGGCAAAAACACACAAGTGTTGTTCCTTTTGAAAAGGAACGGCAAAAATCAACAAGTGTTGTTCCTTTTGAAAAGGAATGGCAAAAAAATGAAAAAGTGTTGTTCCTTTTGAAAAGGAATGGCAAAAACACACAAGTGCTGTTCCTTTTGAAAAGGAATGGCAAAAGGAACAGCAAAAACACACAAGTGCTGTTCCTTTTGAAAAGGAACGACAAAAATCAAAAAGTGTTGTTCCTTTTGAAAAGGAACAGCAAAAACACACAAATGTTGTTCCTTTTGAAAAGGAATGGCAAAAATCAAAAAGTGTTGTTCCTTTCGAAAAGGAACAGAAAAAACACACAAGTGTTGTTCCTTTTGAAAAGGAACGGCAAAAATCAAAAAGTGTTGTTCCTTTTGAAAAGGAACAGCAAAAACACACTAGTGTTGTTCCTTTTGAAAAGGAACAGCAAAGAAAACCATATATACAAAATTTACAATTTTATATACAAAATGTGGTAAAAGATGAATTTCTTACTGATCTAAAGGTGAGGAAGTTTTTGCTTCCTCGCCCATAATCGTAATATTAGTGTCTTGGCGTAGCTGCTGACAAAAAGATTCCCGAGTGAGGGGTTTGTGGTACAAACGAACTCGGTGGCCGTTTACCTTAAATGTATATCCAGACCCATCGATTGTGATCAGAGTAAGGGTCCCATTGTCATGGACTTTTTGAATCTCGTATGGTCCCAACCAACGAGTCTGAAGCTTCCCCGGGAAATCCTGAAATCTAGAATAATATAACAAAGCCCAGTCTCCTTCATGAAATATCTTGTCTTTAATGAGCGCATCATGCCACTTGGCTCGTTGCTGTTGAATGAGTGTTGTATTTTGTAATGCAGAGAGCCTTGTTTCATCTAACTCATTAATTTGTTGTAATCGATTTTTCTGTGCTTCACTTAAATCCAATCCGACTTCTTGGGCAGTTCGCAGCATTTGGATCTCGAATTCTATAGGAAAAATGGGCTGCTTTCCAAACACTAAGTGATATGGTGAATAGCCGGTGGTGCTTCTCCATGTGGTTCGATAAGCCCACAGTGCCTCGGGTAGTCGGGCGGCCCAATCACGGCGATGTGAGGCAACAGTTTTTGTCAAAATTGACTCTATTACCTTATTGCTGCTCTCCACTTGCCCATTTGCCTGTGGATGGTATGGGGTAGTAATCTTATGCTGAACATGATAGTTATTGAGCGTTGCAGCTAATTTATGCCCCACAAATTGTGGTCCTCCATCTGTAATCACTTCCCTTGGAAGACCATAACGTACAAACAAATGGAGCAAGAACTGTATTACCGAATCTTCTGTAGCTCTAGACAATGCCTCCACTTCAACCCATTTGGTAACGTATTCAATTGCCACCAAAATATAGGTTCTTTGGTTTGATGGCGGGTTGATGGGTCCGACGAAATCCAGAGCCCAGCGTTCGAAAGGTTCGATCACTAATCAAGGCCACAAAGGCATTTCGTCTACTAGACTAGGTCGTCCTGCACGCTGATAGCTATCACATGCCTGGACAAATTTTTTCGCGTCTTTGAAAATTGTAGGCCAGCAATACCCCGTTTGTAATACTTTATGTGTTGTTCTTCGTTCGGAGAAATGTCCTCCACATGGCCCGTTGTGGCAGGCTTTCAAGATATCAAATATTTCGTCCTCCCGAATACATCTTCTGATTTCCATATCTGCACCTGTGTGAAACAAATAGCCCCCAACCCACGAAAATCGGTTGCTTTTCTGAACAATCTGCTTCCGTTCATTGGGGGTTAAATGTTTTGGAAGTTTACCTACTACAAGACAGTTAGCAACATCAGCGTACCAGGGAGTTTGAACGGCAACAACAAATAGGTGTTCGTCTGGAAATTGGTTCTCGACTGCTGCTGTTTCAATTGATTTTGGTATTCTTGAAAGAAAATCAGCTACAGGGTTCTCCTTCCCTGGTTGATCTCTGATTGTAATATCAAACTCCTGCAACAAGATCAACCACCTAGTTATTCTTCCATTTGTAACAGGTTTATTTGCTAAATACTTGATAGCATAATGGTCTGTATACAAAATAACAGGATAGCCTGTAATATAGTGTCTAAATTTATTAACAGCATGTATCACAGCTAAGAATTCGTTTTCAGTGACATTGTAATTTAATTCAGCCGGGGCCAAATTTTTGCTGATGTAATAGATAGCGTATGGTCTTTTATCCTCTTCTTGGCCCAAAACTGCACCGATTGCTGTGTCTGAGGCGTCGGTTGAAATTTGGAATGGTAAATTCCAATTAGGTCCTCGGAGGACTGGAGCTGTAGATACCAACTTCTTTAGTTCTTTGAAGGCTCGATCACATTTTTCTATCCATAAGAAGTCAACATTTCTAGTTAATGCATGTAAAGGTGCAACAATATGTGAATAATGTTGTATGAATCGTCTATAATACCCAGAAAAACCAAGGAAACTGCGTACCTCTGTTTGATTAGTGGGGGTCGGAATAAGAAAAAGTCGTTGAATTTTAGCCGGGTCTACCTGAATACCAGCTGCTGAAATATAGTGTCCCAGAATGAGTCCTTCGGTCATCATCATGTAACAATTTTCGTGACTCAAGCAAAGCCTGGTGGCGATGCAGCGTTCGAGAGTATCTAGAGCTGGATCAAAGTCATCTCCATATGGTGTGAAGTCGTCCATGTAGACTTCCAATCCATCATTGATTAAATCTGCAAAGATGCTAAGAACAGCCTTTGGAATGTGGCCGGAGCATTACATAATCCAAAGGGTAAGACTCGATAAGCGAACGTTCCCCAGGGGCAAGTAAAGGTCGTCTTATCCTGGTCTTTAGGGGCAATCTGAATCTAATTGTATCCGCTGAAGCCGTCCAAGAAAGAAAATAATTTCTTGCCTGCTAAGGTGTCCAGTACCTGATCTATGAATGGGAGAGGGAAGTGATCTTTTTGTGTAGCTTTGTTTAATTCTCTATAATCGACACAGATCCTCCATTTCCCGTTCTTTTTAGGTATTACCACAAGTGGGGAGACCCATTTGTTGTCAGAGATAGGATAAATAAAATTAACGTCTAGAAGTTTCTAAAGCTCATCTTTTACAACGTCTTTTAAGTGGGGATTGAGTCTTCTTTGCGGTTGACGAACAGGTCTTGCATCTTTCTCGATATAAATACGATGTGTGCATAGCTGGGGATCAATCCCTTTCATATCGGGATAGTCCCATGAAAATGCCTCCTGATACTTTTGTAACAGCTGGATGAGTTTTTTCTCTTGCTCTGGTGTCAAATTAGCGTTACTATTTAAGGTTTTCCCTGGTTCAATTTGCACTACTTTGCTATTAGAGACAGAAGTCACAGGTGTGATTTGGTCATGTCCATCTTTCAGGGGATCCTCCTCTAATTCATTGTCAAATGCCGCTTTTATCATAAAACAGTGTGCATACGATGTGGATTCAGTTTGATTAATGAATTTATTGATGGCATCATCTTCCATTTGATCTTTGAAATCTAGTGCTTCCTAGACTGTTAATGGGGGTCTAATATTGTTAGTGATATATGAGGCATGGCGCAGATTGGTCAGTGATGTATGAGGCGTGATGCTTGGCTGTGCTGGAGGGTACAAGATTAGATTTTTAATATCCGGCCCTCTGGTTATAGTCATGTTTCCCTGCCGGCAACCAATATAGGCGTCAGCAGTAGCGAGCCACGGTCTACCTAGAATTAGCAGATGTCCATCTAGTCAGGTTTTTGGATTAATTATTAGGAAATCGGTCGGGTATTCCCAGGAGTCCACTGAAACCATAATATCATACAAGGTGCCTTCTGGTCTTATTACTGATCGGTCAGCTAGTTCTAACAAAGTGGAAGTAGGTTCTACTGATGTAATTCCGAGCTTCTGGCAATTCGATGTTGTCAGGATGTTAATTGCAGCCCCTAGATCAACTAAGACGTTGGTCAAGGTCTGCCCACAGATTTGAACAGTGACAATTGGGTTTCCAGGGTCCTCGTATTTGACTGGCGTCTCTTTTCCTGATAGGAGGTCAGATAAGGTGTCGACTACCTGGACTTTTGGGTTAGAGGTTACATTTCTTTTTGGTTTTCTGCTACACAGGTCTTTTATGGTTTTTGTATATATGGGGATATCCTGTATATCTTGAAGGAAAGGAATTCTTATATACAAGTTTTGAAGTTCTCTCAAAATATCGAAATCTGGATATTTTGTTGGTCGCGGGATGGCCAATCGTTTTGGGAAAGGTGGAGGAGATGTAATTACTCGCTGATGGGCTTGGTCTTTACTTACATCTTCCTCTTGTGACGGTTGTGTTATAGGTAACTGATCTTCAATGTGAGTTGTTCTATGTCCCTCGGTTTCTATTATTCGCCCAGATCTTAACTGGAGATCATTGCACTCCTGCAGATCCGGTTCAATCTCTGAGGATTCTGTAATTTGAAGAGATTAAACTGGTCTATTATTTGGATTAGGGTTGGGTTGGGCTGGGAGCTGCGGTCTCAAGTTAGGCTGGGGGTTTTGTTGTAAGGCTGGCAGAGTTGGTTGAGGGAGCGGAATTGATCCTGGCGATTGATATGTTGATCTTGGCTAGTTTGTCTGCCAGGGTGAACCTTGCGAAGTAGAAGGGGTCCATTGCGGAGGATATGCATTATTCTGCCGGTATGGTGGGGGATATGGGAAGTTTGGCCAACCAGATTGGTTCATCCAAGGATTCGGAGTAGGAAACATTTGAGGTGACCAATTCGAAAATGGGTGCTGAGACTGGTTTTGCCACATATTCTGTTGCTGAGCATTAAACTGCGGGGGTTGGAAAGAAGAGGAGGGGTCTGAAAACATACCAGATTGCCTTGGCTGCCATTGACGACGCTGGTTAATAAAATATGCTGATTCTAGATCCTCTTCTGCTTCTTTATATACTGCTTTCAAACCAGGAAGTGAGGGGCAGCTTTCAGTCAGGCGGTCTTTGGTACAGATAGCACATGTTTGAACTATATCGAGCGGGCATTCCTTGTGGCTATGTTTCTTCCTGCATCAAGGACAGAAGATTGCTAGATTTTGTTCCGCCTCTACTTGCTTCTGTTTAGCCTGCACAATATCAAGCTGTGTAGTTAATGTCCCCAGGATATCAGTTTTAAAATTTTCTAGCAAATTTCCAAGTTCCACAGATGTTACTCCCTCTGTTGATGTTCTGTGATCTCTTGTAAAGTGATCATATTCTGCTGGTTTTATCCTTGTGCTGCCTCTTGAGCTCTTGATACACAGATCAATGATGTCAGCGAAATTTTCTTGATAAATGTCTCCTTTCCCCATAATATTCAACGTTTAAATCCATTGTTCTTTCATACCTCTAATTAATGCGGTTTTCAATACATTATCAGGCAGAGGCAACGATGCATAGGGATATCTTTGCAAGTTATATTGGAAACGTTCTACATATTCTTCTAGAGTTTCGTTTGGTCTGGCTGACATTTGAAAGATTTCATCTTTTAGCTCTCTTGACCTACAGTAATCCTGATATTTCTTTAAAAAGGCTTCTTTCATTTGATCCCAATTGTTAATAACCCCACCACATAAACCCATAAACCATCTCAAGGTAGCCCCTTTTAGTGTGGAGGGGAATAATTTTAATTTCTGGGGATCGGTAGTGTAATTGTATCCTCAACATAATACATCAAATTCGAACAAGAATGCATCCGGATCCTCCGATGTAAGGCCATGGAATGTGGGGATATGCTGGAGGGGGATGGCTTTCATGGGTGCATTCGCTGCAGAATCTACTATAGGGTATTGCAATGTGGAGGTCTGGGTATTTGGCTGATGCTGCGCCATGGGATCGAATATATGCCAGTAATCTTCAAGAATTTCTAAGAGAGTGTTCCTTGGTTGAGTAGGGGTAGTCTCAACGGGGATTGTTTTGACAACACTCCCTTTATCAGGGATAATGATGGTCCCAATTATCTGAGGTGAATGAATTCCTTCAACAAGAATTTTTGCAGCGCTTCCTTTATCCGGGCTACTTAAAGGCTGGTTTGGTTCGATAGGAGATCTAGGTTCCCCAATTTCCCCTGTTTCTCCTTCTCCTTTGCAAAGGTTACTAAGATTCCCTTCGTGCAATAGTCCAGGAGTCAAATTTTCAATTTCTTTAAAGTCCTGCTCCTCTGTTTGACTATGCACCTCAGCAAAGGCTTCAGATGGTGATTCTGAGGCCTGAAGGGAACTAGTAGGCTGTTTAGAATTGGTTTTCCTATAACCTACTGATGGCTGAGATTCGGCTTTCTTATAGATTTCGTCTATGAAGGTCGTTCGCCCAAGGGTGACTGGCCCCTTGGCTTTTTCAGCTTTAGATGGAGGCTTCTGATTTTTTTCAGGCTTTTTCTGCTTAGTCATGCACTCCAATTAAACTACTAAATCCTATTTAAACAATCAATTTCTGATGGGAAGGCGGACGGTGGAGCAGGGCTTTTACATGCTCCGTACGTAGGTTCTTACCTTCCGTTTTTAAAATCCAATTCCCCCCCTGGCAGACTCGTACAATACCCTGTTTTAAAAACAAATGGCTATACCCTTCCCCGGCAACGGCGCCAAAATGTAGAGCTGTAACAAGGGCCTTTTTCACCTCTAGTTATCTCACATTACAAGTCAATCTGGGAACGCTTTTGTTATTGTGAAGGGTATCTCGATTTGAGGCTATTTGTAAGAGTAATGCTTAGTAGTATAGATCTAAGAAATACAAGAGTAAATGGATGCTAAACTATGCTAAATTACTTCTGCATGAAGAAATCACACACAGAAACTTTGTCAGTCAAGGGTACGGAAGTAGTAACCCATCCCTTTAGAAACTGATGAAGGAAAATAAATTAGAGTATGGATCATGGATCTGGGAGCATAATAGCATCTGTTTTGTCTCACGACAGCCTTGATCCTCCCCCCACACAATACCAATGAATGCAAGTAAAAAGGAACAGCAAGAAAGCAGAATGGAACAGCAATTCAGAAATGGAACAACAATTCAGAAATGGAACAGCAACTCGGAAATGGAACAACAATAAAAAGGAGCAGCAGGAAAGAAACTAAATCTCTCGAGTTCAACACTCTCAATTCTTGGCATCAACTTACATACAAATCAAGAGCAATCTTTGGTACAATTCGACAGTTAATCAAATGGAATAGCAAATCACCATAAACAGAAAACGTCAATCATATATAAACATAATCTGAAACGATTACCAGTAGTCCATTACTCCAACCATATGTAGCTGAAACATTCCACTTATAAAGTCTGTAACGGAAGTGAACAACTTAGAACAATGTTATGTGATCAATTCTGGAAATATGGTGTAAACTCGTTACAAAGATTTACAAAAAGGAAAACTATTGATGAACAAGTATGGAACAACATGTACGTATATCAGATCATTGAGGACAATAAGCAAACCACACAAATCCAAACTGTAATGATACAATCAGCCAGTGTCTGTTGGAGCTGGGCCCTTAGCTCTCAATGGCACACCGCCGTAACTTACTTCAGATGCAAAGAGAAAATAACACCAAATATATTATATTAACGCATCAATGATAGTACAACAAAACTAAGTCTCAAAGAGACTTGATAGTCTGAGTGTAACCAAGTGCAGCTTATAAACAGAAAGTAAAAACACAAAATATTCCCCAACGTCCCTTAAGTCTTCGATGCCGCCCCTTCTTATACAAGTAATGGCGGAGTTAACTAAACAACAAAATAATTGAACGTAACGATCCCTCAGGATCAAAGATCCTGAGGGATCTGTTAAACTGTTAACTCCTTTCTTTTCTCTTCCTAGTCTTCCGAACTGACAGTCCTTCATCTCATCCCAGATTGATCTGCCTTAATTTACTCACCCTGGTCTGGACTTTATTCGGTTTTAGGGGAACAGTCGTTATCTGCTCATGGGACTGTTGTTTCACACCGCGCCTTCTTACTTTTGTCCTTTCCTGCATAAAGAAGATAACTTTTAGTGATTGGGTCATTTGTATTCATTCTCATTGCATTCTCCCTATTGTATAATAAAGAAAAGGTTACAACTATTGCTTGAAACATTACTAAGTTATTCGTTAAAACATACCTTTCCAATGCTCTACACATGGCATTTGTTTAGCAGAAACAAACTCACGATGTCAATGATGAGGAAGCCTTCATTGATGTTGGGTGTCGAAATGCTTTACGTGTGTGTGGGTTGTTAAAATTCTTCCTTACTCTGAACCTTTGGGCTCAACCCAATTGCTAGAGTTTCTAATTCGTGCCTAGAATCCAACAGATGGAAAATTCATAATCTACGGCAGGGACATTGAGTTCAATGCTACGAACATATATTTCCTGACCGGATTGTCCCGTCATGGTGAGAGGCCAATTCTAGAAGGCCAACAGAAAGGGAGCGAATCACTAGACATTTTGATGGCACGAGTGTGCCCACGGGCATGAAAATCAAAAGCGGGAAGGTGGCAATTCCGACAATGGAAGACTTGGTTCTTCGTGCAGTTCTATTTATGGTGACAAGGGCAGGGGGCTCCCAAGCCCAACATGAGGCAACAAAGACCCAACTCCGGTTGGCTCTTAAATGCCTCAATCCAACCATGTTTAACTGGGTAGAAACAGTGATGGTCAACATGAATAGACAACTTACCAACTGTCAGCATGGGGAGACGAAACAATTTGGCTACGGGTCTATCTTGATCCCACTCATGCTAGAGTAGGTGCTGATATTGCAATTGCAAGCTATGGACTTGGACCTACCCAGACTGTGAGAGACCAAGATCACACGGTGGGCACATGTTATGCCACGAGGAGGTGGCGGACGTCTAGTGTCATGGGGGACATTGTTCCGTGATTGGTTGGAACGCTAGAAGATCTTCATTGAGGATTGACCATATGTTGGTATGAACTTTTGTGGAGACCCCGACATGCAATTGCCTACTGGCGAGTAGTGGGACGATGGCGGTAAAGCACTTGATCATACTATTTTTGTATTTTATATTTTGTGATGTATTTTAGATTTTTCATGCATATGTCCTAATGATGTACTCTATGGTATTGGTAGATGTGGGACTAGTGAGGCCTATAGGATTAGCTCTAGAGGTGCCAAGGGATCCAAAAGGCATTAGAGAGCTAGCCTTGGCTCCTCCAGCTGGCAATTCGATAGAGACAGTGGCCCAAAATCTTGAAGGCCTGACAGCAGGGATCCCTGATTACATGGGGATTGAGGAGGTCCCTATAGAGTTCCAGATACATACAATAGGGGTGATATCCAGGGTTCACAGACTATTGAGGTGGGTTGCACGAGCGGTGGTGTGTTATAGGGAGCATAACCCATCGCAGTAGACGCCTAGGTTTTATTTCCTACTGATTTTTTGACAGACATGTGTCTTGGATGTACGGAGAACACAGACTCTATTTGGACATATACACTTATTTTTTGAGTGCCTCGGTGCACCACACGAGATATATCTATATCTATACCTATACTATATATATATATATATATATATATATATAGATATATATGTTCCTATAGTTCATTATTGTGTTTTGAATGCTTCTATATGCTGCTTTCATTACATGTTACGCAAATATCTTTCTAATACATGGTTTTCTAATTCATGAGTTAACGTGTTTAATCTTCTTGGAATGTGTTGATATGTAATAAAATCAAAGTTCCTTTCTAACAATTTAACACGTAAATACAACCTTAAAATCCGATGATCTCTGACGGAATAACGCCCATTGAGCTGGTGGAGAACAAGTTGAGAATCCATATTCACAACCAATGAATGAATGCCGAGGTTAATAGCCTCGGTTAGTAATTCATTAACAACACTATATTTGGCAGCATTGTTTGTGGTACAACCCAGACAAACACCTTGAAGGTCTACTAACTCACCGTGAGGATCGTAGATCACCCATGCCACAGAAGAAAGGTTATGGGTACTGCGATAGGCACCATCAGCGAAAGAAACATAAGGTGTACCAGACATCTGAACAACAAGCAAAAAGACACAATAAGTGGCGACTATGCCTACACACCAAGCCAGACATAAAACATGCACACAACACACCTATTGAAAATGCACATATGTACAAATCAGAATGCATGGGGTTCATGCATAATATTTTTTCAGATAAAGCCCATTTTGGGGCTTGTCGAGAGGGTTCCCTTCATAATCAATCAGCTCATAGGCCCCTTTTTGCAAAACTCACTTTATAATATAAGGTCCATGCCACATAGGCTCGAATTTTCCTGCCCCCACCTTATCATTTGCTTGATCATAAAGCAGGACTAAATCTCCTTCAACGAAAGAATGCGGATGGAAAATATGATCGAAGTGAGTTTTCACTGTCTTCTTTTGTGCTCCAATGGCTAGAGAGGCTAGTTGATAGGTATCGTCTAGTCGCTCTAGATAGAGAAGACGTTCTTCTACCAGAGTAGTGTTGGGGAGTAATTCGACAGCTAATTTTAGAGAAGGGATCTCACACTCAGTCGGAAGGGTAGCCTCCAGACCATAAACCAATTGGAATGGTGTGAATCCAGTGGCATCCTTCACTGAAGTTCGGTAGGCCCATAAGGTGGAGAACAACATCAAATGCCAGTTGGATTTGTGCACGCAATTTGTGCATTGAAGCATTGTAACTAGAAATTTGTTGATAGCTTCGACTTGGCCATTGGCCTAAGGATAGTATGGTGTCGAGCTATCATGCCGCAAGCCCAACTGGGTTGTTAACTCAGTCATCATATGATTATGGAAGTGTTTTCTGTGATCAATGATGATAGCTTAAGGGACTTCGAATCGTGAATAACATGATTGAATAAAAATTGTGTCGTTGTGCGACCGTCCTCGGATAGTGCAGGCATCGCCTTGGCCCATTTTGTGAAATAATCAATGACAACGATGATATACCCATGCCCCATGTCCAAGTGAGGGTTACAGGTCATATAATCAATGCCTCATTTGGAAAAATGGTTGATGGTAATGACAGGGTTCAATGGAGTGGGAGACGTGCACATCTTTCAATGGTAGATTTGGCAATCATAACAAGAGCGGATGGTAAGAATGCAATCCTTGAAAATAGAGGGCCAAAAATAACCAGCACGGAGAATCTTCTGAGCAGTAGCATACCCAGACATGTGACGACCATAATTGCCAGAATGGCAGTCATTTAGAACTCGTTTAGCTTCCTCGAATGTTAAGCATCGGCGGAGAACAAAGTCGGCACTGAGATGGTACAGGGTCTCCCCAATAATGCGATAAGGTTGAGAATGATGGTGAATCCATCACTGAGCATCCTTAGACAAGTCGGGATGAAAGGATTATGTCTAAAGATAGACAATAATATCCCCATACCAAGGATCGAGGGTACTAATCAAGAATAGAATTTCATCTGAAATATGGTCCTCCAACTGAGAGGGCGTGGTAAGAGATGGCAGAGAGAAAAGCAACTCAGTGAAGATGAGGGACTTCTTGGACTTAGAGGTGGTGAACTCCAAGTCAAACTCTTGAAGGATGATGATCCACTTTGAGTGTTTTCCCCCCAATAATTGACACGACAAAATGTATGTCATCGGGTTGCAATCAGAAATCATGTCATAGTGCGCAATAGGATATAATGGCAAAAATGTTGGATAGCACAAACGGCAGCCAATTCCAACTTCTCGACATAGGCATAGCGAGTTTCTGTATTGAGCATATTGCGGCTGAGATAATAAATGACATGCTCAGTACCATCATCATCATCTTGAGGTAGAACCATGCCAATGGTGGTATCAGCAGTGGCTAAATAAAGAGTGTAGTCTCGTTGATAATTAGGGGGACGTAACAATGGAGCTGAAACAAGGAGGGCCTTGAGGTGGTCGAATGACTCTTGTGCAGTGGTATCCCAAAGAAAAGGGGTGTCACATTTTAACAACCGCGTATAGCCTTTGGCCACTTCAGCATAATTCAGAATGAATCATCGTAAAAAATTTGCTTTACCCTGCAAATTCTACAATTTCTGCAAAGAAGCAGTGGGAGGAAGATTCAGGATGGCTTCAACTTTAAGGGGATCCAAACAGATACCCTCTCAGGAGACGATGAACCCGAGCAATCTGCCTGACTCAACTTAGAAGACACACTTGTGCGGATTAAGCTAGATATGATAATGTCTGCAACGGAGAAAAATTTCGCGAAGGTGGGTCAGATGGTCTTGGTGTTTCGCTAAATGAGCCAGAAGGTCATCCAGGTAAGGTTGCACAATGTGTCGGATATCATGAAATGCGTAAGACATTGTGCATTGGAAGGTGGCACCGACATTTTTTAAACTGAAGGGGAGCTTTTTATAAGCGAAAGTGCCCCACAGACAGATAAAAGTAGTCTTGTGTTGATCTGCAGGTACAATATTAATTTGGTTATAGCCATAAGAACCATCCATGAATGAATATATTTCACTCCCGGCACACTCATCAATGAGTTGGTCAATGAAGGGTGTAGGGTAGTTATCTTTGGGACAGGCTCGATTAATATCATGATAATCAACACATACCCTAATAGTGCCCTATTGTTTAGTCACAAGGACAATATTAGAGACCCAATCTGTGAGTGGGATGGGGTAAATAAAACCAGCCTTAAGAAGCTTTCCAACTTCCACTTTAATAGTTGCAGCCTTTCGGGGGTGCACGGGGTGTAGGCGCTGCCAAACAGGTTTAGCACCTAGATAGGTAAGTATTTCATGCACCACGATGCTAGGATTGATGCTAGACATCTCTTCATAAGACCAAGCAAACACATCACGAAATTCGCGAAAAAGACCAGTATAACCTTCGGAGTACAGGTTACTCCAACATGGATGTGCTTGGAATTCCCTGGTTTAATAGAGATGTCGATTGGCTAAGTTTGCATAATGTTCCCCATATTCCCTTCAGAAGACACGTGATGGATCCAGATAGGTGTCTGAAGGGGTTGGGAGGGGAGACAAGGAGCAAACCACTCGAGACAAGTAAGCATTTCCCGATGGGTAGGGAGAAATGAGGAACGATGGTGATAATCAGACCAAGGGAATTCCTCGAAAGACATGGTCTCAATAATCGCTTCATCGGATGAATTTTTTTCCTATAAAGGGTCTGAAGAAGGACCATATCCAAGCCAAGGGGACTGAATGTACGAGTCGAGAGCTCTACTCGAAGGAA
This sequence comes from Pinus taeda, assembly GCA_000404065.3. Lineage (NCBI taxonomy): Eukaryota > Viridiplantae > Streptophyta > Pinopsida > Pinales > Pinaceae > Pinus > Pinus taeda. The sequence continues at coordinate 16,169 of APFE030881950.1, read as the reverse complement.
CAGGTTCGGAGAATGGAGCCAATGTAGAAACAATTTTGACATAGTTGAACTCGACAGGACTCAATGACATCTCATCACCCCAAGATTCTATCTGATCAATGGGAGGAAGAACCCAAGGATCAAAGTGAGCGGAAATCATATTAATAGGAGCGATGTTGGGAGGTGGGAGTGAAAAGACACCCATAAGGGCAGGATCTTTAAAAGGTCCAGCACCCACACTCTCACATGGAACAGAGGTATGCTCCACAAAAGGTACGTTGCCATCGGAGGAGGAGGAAAAGAAGGACAACTGGTCTACTATGATGATCTTCCCCTGATGAGGAAAATGAACGAACCTGGCTGCTTGTTGCCTCCATTGGTTTTGTCCAAACGGATTTGGCCTGTAAGCGTTTTGTCCGTAGGAATTTTGTCCATAGGGGTTATAACTGTAACTAGACGGTTGACTCTGGACTTGCTCGCCAGCATTCCACTGATTACCAACTTGGCCTGCAGGAGCAACATATGGTTGCTGGAAATTCTGATAAGGATTTACCTGCAGTTGTTGATAATTTTGATATGGGGAAATTGGGTTTTCCCTTGGGATTGCTAACAACCATCAGGCTGCTGGGCTCCAAACTAAGCCTGGGAGCTAGGTTGCATTTGATAAGCGGGTTGAGATTGGGATCCAGCCTGAATTTGAGGACCGGATTGGGTCTGGAGCACAGAATGGGGCCGAAAATTGGGTGGAGCTTGAGAAGCAACAATCATTTGAGTGCCCGGTTGAGTAGGCCTAGATGGATGTCCTTGGGAAAAATGAAGCTGAGACATCTGGCTAGAAAGTTGACCTAGTTGAGATTGAGGTTGACCCATTTTCCTAGAAGGTTGAGCTTGCTGGGTACCTGGTTTTCCTTGCACAACTGAGGGTTGTCCTGATTGGCCGGATGGCTAAGCAGACTGGATGGTTGGTTGGCCTGGTTGGCTTTGAGGTTGACCAAGTTGTCCATAGGGTTGATTAGGCTGGACAGTGGATTATCCTTTCTGAACATAAGGCTGATCAACTTGCCCAGAAGGGTAGCCTTGCTGGATTCCAGGTTGGCCTTATTGGTATGTAAGTTTGTCCTGGATTACCAGAAGGTTGCCAAAAATAGGTAAAGGAAGAACCACCAAAGGCCAAAGGTTGTCCCTAGAAGGGTTGTCCTTGTGGGCCTCTAGGTTGCCCTGGATAAGGTTGTTCGTAAGATAGCTAACCTTCATAGGGTGGCCCTTGAAAATTTGCAAGTGGTGCTTGGGCACCATGATAAGTGGTGGTACCCCAAGCAATGGACAATGGGACTGTGACCTCAGCTGCAGGTTGAGATGACATAGGCCCAGGGTAATAGATATCAGCTTTGCGAGAATCATAATAATGAAATGGATTTTGAGGATCCAGATTCTGAAGAGCTTGTACATATTGATCATATGCCTCCCCTGTTGGAACGGAACCAGAAGAAGGTGGGGCACCTATTGTTGGATTAACAACTCCTGCCGTTGGGCCACTATTGGTAGGACCAGCAGAAGTCTTGGCAATAGTAGTCACCACTAAAGAGGTAGTGGCGGCACTGACAACAGGGGTTGAAGAAGCCACACAAATGGTTGGCATGGTCGGAACAGACATGATGGGAACATTGTGAATCTAGGGTGTAAAAGACTCTAAAGTCGGAGGGACAGTACGAGACCATATGGAACTTGATAAGGGAGATCTAGAACCGATGATGTTCACCAAAGCATTATATCTTTAAGGAAACGTGACACCAAGGGAAGTAACACGGAAAGGTTAAGTTTTCGTAGGCATAGGCATTTCACTTTCTACCACAAAGGATTCTTCACCGGAGATGGGAGTCATCTCCTCCATGTCGGAAGAAGACATCGGGACTGAAATGCTAGGAGGAGTAGTGGGAAAGTCTTCTTCGGAAGGCTCCCAAATGGGGTTCTAATGAATATTGTAAGACTCATCCTCTGGAGTGTGAGAGTTAAGCGGTTGGATACTCAGGATGACAGGGAGAGTATCACTAACAACCGGAACTTCGGAAGCTATAGAGGATGGAGACCCTTGGTCACTTAGAATGGGAGATGGGATCAGTGATTCTGCCAGGATGGTTCAATTCAAAATCCTAGGAAAACTAACGAGAAAGAACCCTACACAAACTAAACACAAACAAGATCTAACAGGGTAAATGTGAACATGGCCGAATAAATTTTAAGACATAGGAACAGAACTTGACCTTTCCATCTTTAAAGAGTCAAGAAAAGGATGAAAAGATGACTCTAGTTGCCTTCGAATATTTAATGATCCTGAAGTGACAAGTGCTTAGATGGACCTTTTCTTTTAGGGAGTCCAAAAAGGAACGGAAGTGACTACTCTGGAGAACTAGGCAAAAGGTTTACCAAACAACTCATAAAACTGCATATACACCTTGGAAGTCATATGAAAACCAAGGACTTTCCGTAAGGCAGTCAATCTTCCCGAATGCTATGTTCCGTGTATTATGGTTTGCAAGGTGGCAGACATGTCTTCCTAAGGATATAGGATGATAACCTAGTGGGGTCTCGCAACATATACTTGACGATACATGGGAGAAGAATTCCGCACTAGACCGGTATTGAGTCACAGAAGGAGGGATCACCCAACCTTGAGTGAAAACAATAGTGACTAGGTTTAATGATGCTAGAGCATATCTCTAGCCTAGACCTCTAAATAATGTGTTATGTTCCAATGCGCCGTTAGGTTTATTCAGTTCATTTTAAAGTTAATCTTGAATTATGTTTCAGTTTTCAAGCCTTACTGTATGTATACAACAAAACCTAGGATGCAGCTAGAATGAATGAAATATCCTTTTATTTCAATGAAGACCTACCTAGAGGAGGGTAGAGAGATCATTCCCAAACCAAGAAAACCAAGATAAACGAATGCAGTCACTCAATGCATACAGATGTCAACTCCTACAGTGCATGGATACTACTAGTGAGAGATTTTATCATTCGCTTTCCAATATGCAACCTTGAAATGCAAATTCACTTTCACGTTCATATACTAAAATAAATGCAGAATTTTGATTTTGATGTTTTAAATTTATAAGAAAAAAATAAGAAAGCATGGAAAAAACCGGTCGATCCAAACAATTGTGATCTATGTTCGGTAGTGAAAATAAATCAAATCAATACCAAAGATTGGTCCAATAGTCATCACTAAAAATAAACTAGAAATAAGCATGGGGAAGGCTCAATCAAACCAACAAGAAAGTTGCAAACGAACCTTAGGCAAACCAGCAACCAAGCCAATTGATTCAAGAACTTGAAAGAATGAACTAGATCGCATAGGCAAAAATGCAAGATTCATTCAACAGAGCCAAAGAAACAGTGCCTTAACCATAAACAATGAAAACACAAGCTACTGAGCAAGAGAAAAGAAGCCAGGGATCAATAGGAGTAGTGAACTCAGGAGGAAAAATTGAGAAAATCAAGTCTACAAGAATCATCACAAGGACAACATAAGCAACTAGCACTGATTAGCAACTAGCTGTAGCAAAAAAGCAACGTCATTGCAGAAGTACACGTCCTTCCTGTGACGTATTGATTTCAGGAGTCGTTGCGACTATTCAGTGGTATTCAGTGACACACAGGACTTAACAAAAGAGTGAGCGTGATGTCGGCGCAACTGTTAAAATATTTCCCACGACAATGTTAAAAATAATGACAAATGAACAAAAAACTCCCAAACAAAAACCCGTCAATCTAACAGACAATAGAGGGATTCCCCAGATCGCTCTTGGTGACCCAAAAGACTGATAATAATCCCCAAAACTCAAGAGAGACAAAATCAAAATCAAGACAAGAGCAAGCAATTGAAGAACATAGGACAAACTCCTCAGTGGAGTCGCTAACTTGTGAATGCAGGAAAGTGTTCCCTCTGTGGACAGAGGCAACCCCTCTAGCCCTAGAGTGGGTCTAGTCACAACAAGGATAGATCAACAATAGATTTCCTTAAACAGTCATAGTTGGAGGCTTACCTCAACCGGTGGTCAATGGAGTTCCATTGCACTGCTCTAGCTTTCACTTCCTTCTCCTCAATGAGTGATCAACTTGAAACAATGCAAAGGAAATAAAACAAAGCATGTAACCGGAAAACAACGATGATCTATTTACTCACAAAGCCAAGAAGTCATGAGCTATCAAGTAAATTACATACAAGACATAGGAAAACATCATTTCTTATATTAATAATGAATAATAGCAAGCTTACAACAAAGGTCTTGACGTCGCAAGCCTTCTCAGAGGATCCAGCTAGCATGTTCTTCAAGCATTCACTCTTTGAAGATGGATCTCCCAACATACAAAAACTCTCTCTCACTCATAGGTCTTAACACAAAGTTAAAGGGCACTTCACAACCTTCCACAAGCTATCAACAATCCCACACTTGTCACACCCACACCAGCTATCTATCAAACTCAAAAGCAATAACAACACTACTCAAACCAAGAAATTACCAACCAGCTGATCATCTCAAAGGTGAGTGTTTAAATAGGAGAAGGAAGCTCCATGAAAGGTGGAAGAGAGAGCATATCCCCAAGGAAGCTAGCACAAATGATAGAACTACCATACCACAAGAGGAAGGGTGACGCAAACTATGCCAACAACAAGGTCTAGAGAGATCTAGAAGGCGGACTGTTAGAACGAATTCGCCCAATCTGGATCATTGCGAGTTTATAACTAAGCTTTAGCGTGACATCGCTAGTAGGAAATGTAGCCAGTTAGACCATCGCTAAAGACAGCAAGTAACCTTGCGTCGGAGCATGAAATCAGACCGTTGCAGGAAATAGATGTACTTTCGCACTGGAAGCACAGCTGGAATATAACGACCACTATTCATCACGTATATTAAGTCCATTCTCACGATGAGGCAGAAAACTTAGGAAAAGTGGGTCACTTGGCAACATAAGAGAGCATTTTTTCAGCATGAGCATGCTTTACTTGGACACATGAAACAGTAGAAGGATTGGGGTGAAGGCAGTGACAAAATACTGTGTAACACCAGGTATCACTGTGATTCAGTAAATTGTTAATGGCAGAAAAAGGGAAAAGAAATCACCACTGAACTTGAAGAGGAAGTGGAAGATTTACAAGCCTTGATCACTCATATTGAAGCACAGGATGAGGAAGAGGAAAATGTTTCCCAAGTAGCTTCAGCGATAATGCTACCCCCATATATATCTCCATGGAAAGGGATGGCAAAGATACCGAAGGACCTAGAGGCCATGAAGAGTACACTCCAGACTTTACTTCTTCCGAGTGAAATAAGGTTTGACGGTATGCAGCTGGGTCGGGTATCGAATATCAAGTTCGAAGATTGAGATCTTGCGGATAGTGAGAAGTTACCCCAGTTGGCCGTGGAGAAATTACTGTAGCAGAAGTGGTTACGAGGTGTGGAGAAGGTGGGAGTACTCAATCTGAGGTGGATACCCCACTATCACTGTGTGTCCATCACAATTTTTGTTATCCGATAGTTACTATGTCTAGTACATGATGGGTATCTCTAGCTGAAGGAACTGATTCGCATCACGGTTGATTTAATACACTAAATTTCCCAGCTACATACTAAAGGAAACAATCTTGCAGCCATAGCCAGAGCGAGTAGCGAAGTAGGCCTCACAGAAGCCATGAGGGCTAAACATAGGCTCGAAAAGCACAAGCGAGGGTATGTAATAGCAAGAATTAAAGACCGAGGGGTGCACATCACCACCCAGTTACTGGCTGGTAAGCTCATGAGGAAATTCCGTACAGGTGAGGTGCTAGCCTCTATCATTGCACTTGCGGAGCAGTGTGCAGAAGGGGTTGAGTTCAACTAGGCGCAGTTTCTCTGCAATGAATTTTTGACAAATTGTAGCGAAGCCCAGGAGCAAGGTAAGACTTTCCATTATGCATGATTACTCCTATCTATCCTATGGTTGCAGAGAGCTGCTGAAGGGCAGCTAGTTTCGTAACATTGAGAATAACCTACTTGAAGCCGTGCAATATAACTCACTCCAGGCTACAAACTACACCATGAGGAATCGTGAGATCAAGGTGTTTTGGATATTTATGGAGGTGAGTATCGGGACATGGATCACCTGCAGACCACAGTTATCCCCAATAGTATACAACAGTTTGCAAAGCGTGGCCGAGTTCAAGGCGGATATACATAATATGTATATTTGGGTGTGAAAGGATCCAACTAGAACATGGGTAAAGCTTTTGTTCATTGCAACAGATGATGCAATTTTCGAGGCAATGGTAGCATGGCCTCCAGAGTGGCACGCTCGAGACTTGGCTGAATTAGAAAACATTGCAGCTTGGTAGTGGAAGAAGGAAATCAAGTTGCACATCACAAAGTTGGCGGAAAGAATGTGCTAGGAACAGAAAGCATCCACACAGTGGGAGGCGACCGAGGTAGCAATAGAACCCATCATTGCACCCGCCGAAGAGATTGTGGAGGCTAAGGAAATTTCCATGGAGTAGGACATATAGGGGGAAGTGGAGACATAGGAACACACAAACTTGACCACAACATCGACTCAAATTAAGAGGCTATGCATCTAGGAGCAGCGAGCTACATGAAAAAAGATGAAGTCAGGAAGGACTTTGGAGGGAGATCTTCTTGCTAGCAGTGAACTAGTGCATGGTATCTCTAAGGGTGCTCTGGAGAAATTGATGACAGAGTAGACAATTGTGTTGGGGGTACTCAGGGTATAGTCATAGGCATTACAGATATGACCCCCAGGAGGGATGATATTTAACCTAGCGGACGATACATCCACAGTTGAGCAGATGGTGTGCGTCCACACAATGAACACTTTAGTGTTACCAACAAGCACCATCCTAGTAGAAGCGGAACGTGAGATGAGAAGTTGGGGGTTGAATTTGTCCACCCTCCCTAGAGAGACCCTATACCAACTACAGGATGGGGTAACCTCTAACCTCCACGCCAGGGAAGGCCATGCCCTCCAGGGCTTAGTGGAGCAAAAATGAAATCTGGAGTAGGTCAGTCTACAGCGTGACGAAATGGTCGCACACAACCAAGAGTTGGAATAGCCCATAGTGGAGGTCTGTAGTAGTGTACTAGAGCTCGCTATGCCAATGGAACTCCTAGCAGCTGAAAAGATTCATAACATGGCTAAAGGATTCTGTAAGTCCCAAGAGGAGGCTACCAAAGCTTAGTGGGAATCACACTTGTAGATCGCGGAGCTAAGGTTGAAAGCGCAGCCCCCTACACCACCGAAAGTCAGAGAGTAGTTCCGCCACACACTTCAAGTAGGATTGGAAGTGATTGAGCACACTATATAGGATTGCATGATACTGTTGGATCAATCCCTTCTTACACTCACATCGCCACAAGAAGACCCAATGTCGTAGCAGGTAGAGACATAAGTATGGGAGTTACAACAAGCTTATGACAATGTTCGAGGGACTATCCAAATGGTTGCCCTCACTCAACACTTAGCCAAGATGAGGGAGGCCCAAGCCATCAAGGAACAGGCGGATGTCGCACACTAGAAAGAAGCCAGGCTTAAAGCACACATCTAGCCTTGGTTGGAGGAAGCATTCACGATCATTGCTATGATTGAGGAGAAGCTGACTCAACTGTAGGACACATATGCCCTAGGGTAGGAAGGTGCCTCTGACAATGCATCAGAAAGTTGCACACAAGTGATACAGCGGATAGAGGAAGAATGTGAGGCAGATGTCAGCATAGCATGAACTTTTCTATATTTCAAGGTTTTCTTCATCCATATAATTTGCATACAACATGTATTAACAACAATATAATCTTCTTTGTTAGTTGACAAAGAGATAGATCCGTGTTTCTTGCTGACCCACGAAACCAAGAATTTACCCAGGAAGAAAGCTGCACCAGAGGTACTCTTCCTGTCATCAACTCTTTTATCCCAATTTGCATCTTTGTAGTCTTTCAGCTTGAAATCTTCACTCTTAGCATACCACAATCCATATTTTCTTGTACCTTGAAGATATTTGAAGATCCTCTTGACAACAACAACATGGATTTTTTTGTGGAAAAGCTTGAAATGTGGCCACAATCCCCACTTATTGCATTTTGTCTAGCCTTAGAGATATTAAATATAGTAAGATTCCTATCATTGACTTGTATTCACTCTCATTTACTAGAAATGTTCCATCTTCTTTGCATAATTTGTAGGCTATAGTCATGGGGGTGTTGAGAGGCTTGTAATCTTTGACTCCAAATTTCTTCAGAGTTCCCTCAAGATATTTAGATTGGAAAATAAACACTCCCTATGGAGATTGAGTAATTTGCATACCCAAAAAGAAAGACAACTCTCCAATCATGGCCATTTCAAACCCTATTTACATACATTTTTCAAATTGATGCCCCAACTATTCCTCATTGCTACCGAATATTATGTCATCCACATACACAACTATTATCAAGACATCGTCATCTTTAGATTTTACATAATGGTTACTGCCAACTGTACCTTTCTTAAAACTTTCTTGTTGAAGATGCTTATATAGCCTTTCATAACAAGCCCTAGGGGCCTTTTTTAACCCATATAGGGCTTAGTTTTCATATGATCCCTCCATTGGAGGAGAGCATAAATCCTTCTAGCTACTCAATGTAAAAGTCCTCATCTAAATCTCCATTGATAAAGGTAGACTTCACATCCATCTGATACATCTTGATATTCTTATGGATGGCAAGAGAAAAAAATATTCCTATAGCTTCTAGTCAAGCTACTTGTGCAAAGGTTTCTTCGAAATCTACCCATTCTATTTGGGCATACCATTTGTAGACCAACTGATCTTTGTTTCTAATTACTTGACCTTGCTCATTTAATTTGTTCCTGAAAACCCACTTGGTTCCAATAACATTTTTCTCTCTTAGCCTTGGCAAAATTTCCCATGTATCAGTCTTTTCAATCTAGTCTAGTTCTTCATTCATGTATTTCACCCAGAACTTGTCTTCACCTACTTGACATAGGTTCTTGGGTTCTATTTGTGATTGTAGAGCTAAATTTTCATAAATTTTACTTCCCACAAGTTCCCTTATGCTATCGACACCCTGTCTTTGATCTCCAAGAATGTGACTCTCAGGATGTTCCTTTTGTACATACCTGGAGGGTGTTTTTGGCATTGAAGTTGTGTCTTCTTCCTCATTTTCATTATCTAGATTTGTTTCATTTAGATCAAAAGACCTCAAATATGAAATTTCTTCATCATTTGAATTCAAATTACTTTAAGAGGATTCAAGTTTTGAATCTAATTCATCAACTACTAAGTCAATGAAATCCTCTATCTTCCTTGTCTTCTTGTTGTAACACTTGTATCATTGCCTTCGAATACAATATCCAAGGAATATTCTTTCATCAACGTGTGAGTCAAATTTCCAAAGGTTCTTTTCATTCCATTTAGTGAATCACTTTCTCCCAAAAACCTTGAGGTGTTTAACTGATGTAGGTGCTCCTTTCCATAACTCATAGGGAGTTTTATCAGTTTCAGGCCTAAGTTGATTTATGTTTGAAAAATATAATACTGCCTGGGTTTCTTCTCCCTAGAAGTTGTGAGACAATCCTTGTTCATCTAACATCACTATGGCTATTCCCTGGATTGTTCTTTTCTTCTTCTCTACTACCGCATTTTGTTGAGGAGTCCTAACCACTGAGTATTACCTCCTAATCTTGTGCTCTCCATAGAATTCCTCAAATTATCTTGAGTTTTTCTCTCCCTCCCTATATGATCTCAAGCATTTTATTTATAACTCTTTCTCATTTACTAATTGAGATTTAAACTTTTTAAATGCTTTAATGATTCTAATTTTTATTTTAAGAGCACAATCCAAGTAGCCCTAGTGAAATCATCAATTAGCAACAAGAAATACCTCTTTCCTCTTGAGGTTTTCACTCTATTTGGGCCACATATATCTATGTAAAAGAGCTCCAGAAGTCTTGATGAGGAGAACTCTTTTGATTTTAAATGAGTCCTATTACGCTTTCCAAACTTGCATGACTTGCATATTCTATTATTAGGCTTTGAGAGTCTAGGTAATCCTCTCATTGCTCCTATCTTGCTTATCTTTACCAAGCTGTAAATATTCATGAGCTTGAGCCTCTTATGCCATAGTCATGTTGTCATAAACATCTTTTTTCACTACAACCCAAATCATATATGTTGATAAACCAAGGGCTCTTTAATCCCTAAAAGTGTTGGTTCATACCCTAAAGGATCATTGTCAACTGATTACATAATTTCCCAGAAGTTCCACTTGAAAAACTACTCAGAACTGGCCAAAACGGGACCATACTGATTGCTCCATGGTCAAGGTGTGATGCATTTTGGCTGCCACACTAGCCAGGTGTGATGCATATTGAAAGAGCCTTCTATGGGGCGTGATGAGCAAGAAGAGACAAATGGCAGAGATAGTTTTCTAAGTGGATTCTCATGGAATCTTCTAGAAACTTCCCTATGACACTTGCCTCTCTCAATTCGCCCAGGGATGAGTAAGAGATCAAAGAAATATCCAATTGGAACCAAGAACTATCAGTAAAATGACACTAATAAAAAACCCAGAGCTAACTCACCCCCTTACAAGACATCTATATATGGATCCCTCATCTGAGAGATCTAAAGGCTGGAATTTTGTAGTTTGTAAGGAAGTGTTATTGGTTTCTCTTTGAGACATTGTATTGTTGGGTGATCTTGATTTTCATGAGGTGAAGAGGGCTTTCATGCTCGGAGGATGACGCTGGATCAAACAACTGGGTTATAATCCTCTCTTCTACTATCGATAAAGTTATTTGAGTTTTCCTCCATATACTTGTCTATTTGTGAATCTTGCTATTTGTGGATGCAATTGTATGATTAATGTATTTCTGATTCTGCATTGTTTATGATATTATAGATCTCTATGCTTTGATGGTGTTTTGTTACTTTTCCTCTACAGGTATTCTCTAAAGCAAGACAAGTAGGAAAGGAGTAGCAAGCTCTATTAAGGGAGAGAGGAAACAAGCAAGGAGGAAAGCGAAAGAGTCAAGTTAGTGCTCTTTGCTTCTCTCTTATCTATCATACATAAAGGAAATCACAAGTTACTTTAATTTTTTGTTTCTAAGATAGCTACCCATCTTAGTGGGACTAGCAGATCGATAAGACACTAGTTTCTCGGAAGAAAAATGGCGACTCCACTAGGGAGTGATTAGTTTGTTTGTTTTTTATTTTTGTTTGCTTTATAAGCTATAGATAGAGCTTGAAGTTAAGCCAGATAGCCTTCGAACTGCACTTGCTATGCAAATGTAAAGTAGATCAACGCTGCTTCGGTCAATCTTCGGGTTGGTTTATGAACTGAACGTCTGACTTGCAAACATCCTAACTGCCCTTTTGGTAGCTCAATAAGCTCCTAAGATCATAACCCTATACTTTGTTTTTATTCTCTATCATAGGTTAGTTGAAATAACTAAACTTAGCTGCAAATTTTCAACTCAAACCAAACTCAGTTTCATTCCCTAGCCCATCGCACTATCTGTAACTTGCAGCCTGTATGCATCACACCTCCCATGTGTTGTAGGTGAGATGCATCCCTGTTTCCCTTAAGGACAAGTGCGATGATTTAATGATATTGCTTTTCCTCCTAGGAAATTGGTTTTTTAAACTTGTATTCAGCTCTATTCAGTAGTTTTGTTGCTTATGATTAGTATATCATTGTTGAATCCTTCTTTCTTTACATTATTCAGCCTCCATTGGTTAGGATTTGTGAATGTTTTTTTATGTACTTTTCATCATTTACAGTCCTCCTTTTTCAAGAATAGCTTAATTGAACTGTCATCTTTTGATTCAAAAGTGTCGTAACTATTGTTTTTAGTCAAGAAGAAGAGTGTCGTAAAGTCCTCCTCTTCTAGATATTTGATTGTACATTTGTCATTGTATTTGATATGAATTGTCAATATTTGAAGTGTCGAAAGCAGTTTTCCATTCAAAATCGAAAGTGTCATTTTAGTCTTCCTTTCATTTTGAAAATAAATTGTTGAAGTGTTGCTTTGAAGAAAATAGCTCAGATCTGTACTTAGTTTTCATTTTTGGCATTCTCACATTAAGGAAATTGAAAAAAAATACATGCATGTGCATTTGTACTTAGAATGCATGCGGAAAATGATTTAGGAAAAGTGCATTTAGTGTGTGATCTTTGCTCTTTGTTGAAAGAATCATACTTTTCTTTCCCTAGTAGCTAAGATTTTCATTGCTAAAAGAAAACAAACGATTGTTTATCATTTTAGATTGCATATCTAGGAATTTTACATCTACATCACATGGTGAACCTTGAAAGACAAACTTTTAAGAGAGATCAAATCTAAAATAAACCTCAATTAACATAAAAAAAAACTTCGGAACCTAATGCAACACATATATAAGTCTAGGCTAGAGACCTGTTCTGGCATCCTAAAACTTGGGAACTATTGTTTTCTTTGAAGGCTGTGTTCCTCCTCTTTGATAAAACAAGTGCCAATACGGACTTATGGTTCCTGTACCATCGAGTATATATTGGGAGACCATAACAGGATGATATCCTTTATCCTTAGGAAGTTGTCTGCCACCCTATCAATTGCAATGCATTGAAGATAGCATTCAGGAATATTGACTTCCATACGTAAAGTCCTTGGTAATTTCTCTTTAATTTACCAACAAGGTGTATATTGCAGTTTTGTGATTGGTTTGCTAATCCCTCTGTCTAGATTTCCAGAGTAGTCACTTTCATTCCTTTTTGACTCCCTAAAAGAAAAGGTCCATCTGAGCACTTGTCACTTCAGGCTCATTAAAAATCGAAGGTGACTAGAGTCACCTTTAGCTTTTTCTCGACTCTTAAAAAATGAAAAGCAAGTTGTGTCAAAGCGTCATAAAATTTATTTAATTCAGAATAACATCCCTATTCCTTTGTTGATCTTAGGTTGAGGTAATGGAGCCCACCAATCAAGCAATCCCCCTTGGGGGGAATCCTAATCCTTTCTCTTTTAAGGGAGATATTGGTGCTCCATATATGGCTACATTGTCCCTTCTAGGAATCACAATTGGCCTACCAGTATGGCTATTCTCAACCTCTGTCGTTCAAAACACCATAATTCCTTAGCAATTGAGTCAACAACCAGATGATACTGAAGTTGTCCCTTCACCTTCTACTTCGTTTTTTTCTCCCTCTTCTTCTTCCTCTTCGCTTGGTGAAACTAGTGATACTAAAAACCAAGTAGCTGAGAAGAAGAAGAAAGGGAAGGAGAAGAAGAAGAAGAATTCAATTAAGCTGTAGGTTTTAACTCCGTACAAAAATTACCTGCATACGAATTCTAAATCACAGGAAAAATGAAAATGTGACAGCATAACACATAAAACACATATACACAGAGATTTCCCACTGGATCCCAAAATAGGGACTACTATCTTGATTTTTTATTATGTTTCTTTCAATGTTACATTACATATTTATACATGTCGAAGCATCCAATACCCTGGACCGAAAACCATCACATCCAGAACCATGGACCGAAAACCATAGGTAGGTTTGCCCAACCTAATATAGGGTCCAATTTTTTTTTTCCCTAGGCGATGCCTCGGACCCCGTAGAGGGGGGCTACCTGCCCCCCTCAAACCCCCCGGACAGGGGGGCTGCCACCCCCCAACTGTGCAATTAGCGCAACGTAGGGGGGGCTTCGCCCCCCTCTAACCCCCTGGTTCACTACGTGGGTTAGTCATGGAAAGAATATAACACAACCCAACAATCTCCCACTTGTTGTTTTCTTTCCACAGGGGGCCATAGGAGAGCTTAGTCATTTTTCCAGCCCTGAAACACCCATTGTTTCTCTACACCAAGAGAACTTCTCAGAGCTAACAGATTTTGTCAATGCATCTGCAGTATTCTTCAAAGTGTCCACCTTTACCAGCAACACCTTTTTGTCTTCTATCATATCCCTCACAAAGTGATACTGAACATCAATGTGCTTTGTCTTTGAATGATAAGCAGGGTTCTTTGCCAAGAAAATTGCACTTTGGCTGTCACAGTCTATCCTTATAGCTCCCTGTACTAACCCCATACTTGAACACAATATCTGCAACCAAACTGCTTCCTTGCTTGCATGTGTGGCTGCCATGTATTCTGCCTCTATTGTTGATTGTGCCATTACAGATTGTTTCTTACTCATCCAACTGATTGCACCTCCAAATAGGTTAAACACATACCCACTTGTAGATCTTCTCTGATCCAGATCTCCAAACCAGTCTGCATCGGCAAAGCCACGAATATCCAACACTCTATCCAATCCTGGTCTTCCTTGGTAGCACAAACCATAATCACTAGTGCCACGCAAATACCTGAAAACCCTCTTCACTGTTGTCCAGTGCTCCTTCCTTGGTTTTGACATAAACCTGCTCAATACTCCCACTGCATGTGCAATGTCTGGTCTAGTATAGACCATTGCATACATCAAGCTACTGACTGCACTTGCATATGGAACACGGGACATGTCCTCTTCCTCTTCTTGTGTCTTGGGACACTGTTCAACAGATAACCTCACACACTACAGGAATAGGAACCTTCACTGGTTTACTATCCTGCATATTAAACCTCTGCAATATTGTCTCGACATACTTCCTCTGGTTTAACCAAAGCTTCCTCTTTGCCCGATCTCTTTTAATTTCCATGCCAAAATATAGTTTGCGGCACCGATATCTTTCATGTCGAATTTGGAGGACAATTGGGTCTTCAAATCCTGGATAATTTCTTTGTCATTTCCAACCAACAACATATCATCCACATACAAGACCAGATAAATAACACGGTCACCATTTATTTTAAAATACACACAATGATCTGCTTTGCTTCTGGTGAAGCCAAGTCCCCGTATAAATGTATCAAATTTCTGATACCACATCCTTGGTGACTGTTTTAACCCATACAGAGACTTCTTTAACTTGCATACTAGTTCTTTCTTACCCTTCACCGCAAAGGCTTCAGGTTGCTTCATGTAGATTTCCTCTTCCAAATCCCCGTGAAGAAATGTTGTCTTCACATCCATCTGTTCTACCTCAAAATCAAAAGCAGCAGCAACAGATAAAAGTAATCTAATAGAAGTTACCTTGGCAACAGGAGAAAAAATATCACCAAAATCAATTCCCGGCACCTGGGAATAACCTTTTGCTACCAACCGAGCTTTGTATTTCTCCACCTTCCCTTCTACATTTGTCTTCTTCTTGAACACCCATTTGCTGCCAATGGGTTTCCTTCCAGCCAGCAACTCCACCAGATCCCAAGCCTCATTTTTGTGCAAAGATGCCATTTCATCAACCATGGCCTCTTTCCAGAGTTTTCCATCCTTTGAATCTACTTCTTCCTTCATAGTTCTGGGATCATCATCAGTGGTAGATAAATCAAAATTTGAATAGAAAGCAGATGGACTATACCTTTCTGGCTGCCTTCTTTCTTGAACTGATCTTCTCATAGCTGGAGTTTTTTTCTCTTCCTCTTCTGATTCCTCCTCTGTTGTAGAGTCTGATTCTTCCTCCTTTAGTTCAAACTCTATCTTCACAGGCTCCTTTGGTTGGACTTCATGTTTAATAACATTTTTCACCTCTCTGAACAACACATCTTGATTGTACACAACCTTCCGTGTGACTGGGTTCCAAAGCTTATAACCCTTTAAACCATCCTTGTACCCAATAAAGATGCACTTTTCAAATTTACTATCCAACTTGGTTAGTTTCTCCTTTGGAACATGTACATATGCATCACATCCAAATACCCTCAGATGTGAAAGAGAGGGTTTCTTACCAGTCCATACTTCTTGTGGAGTCTTATCCTCCAACGCTGATGGAGGTGACCTGTTGACCAGGTAACAAGCAGTATCCACTGCCTCTGCCCAGAATTCTTGTCCTAACCCGGCACCACTGGGCATGCTTCTTGCCCTTTCCATCAATGTCTTGTTCATTCTTTCTACAACTCCATTTTGCTGACGTGTATATGGAGTAGTATTCTTCCATGCTATACCACACTTCTTACAGAATTCTTCAAATTCCTTGTTGCAAAACTCTCCACCATTATCTGTCCTCAACACCTTTATCTTCTTCTCTGTCTGATTTTCCATGAGAGCCTTAAATTCTTTAAACCTGTCAA